>VZTX01029041.1:141914-168815 GCA_013400915.1 Pardalotus punctatus | reverse complement strand
TCACGGGGGCGGTGGGGGTTACCCTGGGACAATCGCGCACCGCCGGAGCCGATACGTTGGGCAGTGTTTGTCCAAGTATTCACTCCGAACACTGTCGGGCCGGAGATAGTGGCAGCACGCTAAGCCTGGTGAAATTTAACCGGGAGGCACTTAAAGCGGGCAGCTGGCAGAACGAAGGAAAAAACAAAGTCTGGGGGCAAAGAGACACGAATTGCGGGTGTTGGCAGCCCCAGCCCCGTCCCTGTGCTCCGGTGATGGCTCCTGCTCGGGTCAGGTTGTTGAGGCGACTCCCGTGCTCCCCCGGTGGTCTCTGGACCTGGGTGCCCCCGGCACCCCGAGGCCGCTCCCCCTTCCTGGGAGAGCTGCTGCGTTTGCAAGTCTGCCCGGGGTTTTGTTAAACACTTTCATGAGGCTGGCACCAGTCATGTTTGAGGGAGCATCTCACATGCGGTGACACTGCTGCCAGAAGCATTTCCAGGAAAGTCCTTTTATTCCCCCATATTTTAATATCTGAAAACCGCTTTGTTGTTTTTTGTTTGTTTGTTTGGGGCTTTTGGTTTGGTTTTGGGTTTGGTTTGTTTTGTGTTTTGGTTTTTTTTTTTTTTTTTGGTTTTTTTTTTGTTTGTTGGTTTGGTTTTTTTTTTGTTGGTTTTGGTTTTGGTTTGGTTTTAGTTTTCCTTGCCTTTGGACCCAACCATAGCATCCAGTAATACCTACTGGAAAACACTGTTTGTGACACCAAGAGTCGCAGCACAGATGAGATACTAGAGTTCACTCATGGATCTGATGTTCAGCTAAACAGTAGTAGACAAACTGTGATTTTTAACAGGGAACTTGTCTACAGCAGTAGAATAACTGCAAGTTGTGCGAGGTTCACTCTTAAACCCTTGTAGAGCCAGCATTGCTGATGGCTTTAGCTTATAAACTTGAGAGCATGTATTTAGTGTAAAAATCAGGGTTTGCAGACTGTTACACAACAGTGAAAAGGATGAAATCATATGATACGTACTTCTCACTTTTTTGATGCCTTAAGAAACACAGTGTGTTGCTAAAACAAGCAATACATGTTTACTTAGCCAAATAATCTCCGGGGCACTCTTTGGCCCAAGGAAAACTCAAAGAGTCAAATACATAAAGATATGTTGGAGCGGTTATCGTGTCTTTTTAAAGTACTTATGCAAGTCCCCTATGCATTTGTATCTTTCCAGCATGAAACTTTTCACTTTATATTCAATACACATTTAAATACCTCAGGAGAGTTAGATGAACTTCATTTTGTTTGGTCAACTCATAATTAGGAGGTTTTTTTAATTTCAGGTTTTGGGTTATTTTGAGATGTGTGGCATTTGAAAATCTTTTTCTTAACAGCTTTTTGCCAACATTTTCTGTGCAATCAGATTTCTCAGTCCTGTTTAGGTTAGCTTTGTTTGTGCAAGTGTATCTAGTATCGACTGAGCATTGAAAGGCTACAAGTAAATTATCAATGAACTGTGGACAAGGAGTTCTTTTCTTAAAGGACCAGATGTTTAACTGGCGTGACAGGAGGTAATGTCTAAATTACAGGAGGTCTTGCACCATAAATCACATGTCTGCTGTTCTGTAATGTGCCCTGAGATGCACCAAGACAAACTGATGCTTTTCTGGATGATATGAGGTCCTTTCTCTTTGGGGAAGTTACCATGCAGTCAGCTAACATGTGATACCACCATGCTATCTCTACTCCTGAACACTCTTGGTGCACACACACACACACACACACACACACAATTCAGATACTATTTTTACTATGAAGGTAAATTAATCCTGCAAGTTTATTTAACAACTGTACCTGGGGAAATATCTTAGCTGAGAATTTGCTGAAATTCTTGAAGGAGATAGGAATACTTTCACCTTCAGCATGTTGACTTAGGGTTATACTGAGTCATAACTGTTGTGTGGATATATCAGTTCCCTAGGTGTTTGTCTAAGGAAGTTTGACAGCCCAGATGCAAAAACATAAGCCTATGCAAGGGAAATCAGCACAGCAACAGCCATGGTCAGAACTTGGTTATCACAAGAGTGCCATTTAGAAACCTGTGATAGAAGCTGGCCTAGGACTACCTCCAACTCCTGGATGCACATTTCCTCTCTGAGAATTCTGTTATATGGTATCAACATGAAAACTGCCAGCCATGTTGCAGCAGTTGTTCATTATTTCAGACAAGGTAAAAACACCGTATTACGCAGCTACTCAACATCTCTTGTCACTGTCCCTGCTGCTCCTGCCTGTGCACCATGATGTGTTCACTAGCCAGAGTGTAAGGCCAGTGTGGTGATGGTCTGCTGAAGTGAACAGAGGGTCAGTGGCAACAGTTAGAGGTAATAACTGGGCAGATACTGATCAAAATAATTTTCCATCAAACTCTGCAGCCTTGGGATAGTATGCTGCAGTCACACTAGTGATAGCAGCCTTTGCTCTATTGAAAACATATCTGTGAGGGCTGAGCAATGCATTCCTTCTGGGTTAGCAGAGAGAAGGGATGAAATCAAGAGGTCCTTCAGTTTCTCTGCTTAAAAGCTCAACTGATGCCATGCTGTCTGGTCCAGGGGATGGCTAGCTAGCCACGCTAATCACAGTAGTCAGAGTTCTGTCTGCAATAATTTAAATATCAAAACTTTGAAGGAAGACTCTAGTCCATTACTTTAAATCTCTCGATTTCAGAGGATAACTTTCCAAATAGTTTTGGAAAAACCCCAGCTTTTGAGGAACTCTACATATGCAAAACTCCAGCTGTTTTGCCAAAGGCATACCACTCTTCTAAGATGCAGGAACAACACCTTTTAATAACTGGTCGTGTCACCATTGCAACAGCCCAAAGTTTGCCAACTGCCCTGTAGCTATTGGGCCCTACAAGTTACCGGATAACATAGGCCATGCATTTCTACATAGTACCAAGAACTCACATAGCAGTGTGTTGCCTCTGAAGCTGAAGGAATCAATTCAGTATTGACTTTCCAGGGACACATTTCATCAACATGAGATGTGCTGCTCACTGCACATCACAAGTGTGCAGCACAGTGCTCCCCCTTTGGAACCAATCTATTTACTTGAATCCAGGATTTTTGAAACTTTTTCGGTACTTTTAATCCTTGCCCTACTTTGCTCTGGTACGAATGCACAGAGGAAGGTACCAATCTGCATCTGCCAGAAGACAGCCCAGCAATCAGAAAAGCTAAGCTACTTTGTAATGGTAATTGACTTGCCAAGCTACAGGAGGCTGGCAATGTGTGAAAAACACCTGAGTTAGGTAAACAGAATAAGCTATGTCACACTCAACTGTGACAAGACTGTGCACAACCAATGCCCCCCAGACCAGCAATCTCAAGGTAACTCATGAGGCATGATATTTACTGAAGTAAAAACAAGTGGTTTTTTTGTGTGTCATTTTATCTAAACAGCAAAGGTAAGACATTTTATTTAGCAGAAGTGTTGGATGGATTTTTGTATTACTATTGAGACTAAATTCAGGATTTTTATTCCTCAAATAAAAATATTGAACTGGCTTACTTAAAAAGCTATGACTGTGAACATGTTTGTTTATACAAAAGTTAAAGTCCTATAGCTTAAATCTGGTTTCTGTAATTTCACTCTATTACCCTATGGGTTAAGAACAGACTTCTACAGGAGCATGGTTTCAGTCAAGATATATCTTATGGTGGTGTCTAGCCTAAAATGCAAATTGCTGTATTTTATAGCAGGCTTTCACCAACCAACTTCACGAGATGTTACTACAAAAAAAAAAAAAAAAAAAAATTTAAAAACCCAAGTCTTATGTGGACTTCTGTTCAGCCAAAATTTGATCCAGTTTAGAAAATTACAGTTATATTACAGAGAACACTGTACTGATTTTACATCCCAGAGTCCGCTTTGTGTGCAAGAAATTCCAGTCATGTTTGTCTTTATAGGAAAATGAAATTTAAAAAAATACAGGTCACCTTTCTTTTCTAAAAAATAATCACAATTTTCTTCTGTCTTATGGCAAAGATTCTTCTTGCAAGAAAAAAGCACAATAAATTTCCAAAACCAGAGTGACTGCTTCAGAAAGCTGTGAGGATGTGAGAAGACAATTGCAATGGGGATATGCCTATGCTTCTTGCTCTAATACTTATTTTTAGTGGCATGCTCAAAAAACTTTTAGGAACTGCAGATATTTTTTACTTAAATGGATTTGAACGTATCTGGGAAAACGGCTACCAAATAAACATGAGTGGTTTCTCTTCTTCCGTGCAGATCCATGAAAATAACCAGCTTCCTTCCTCAGCCTAGGCATTCCTCACCACAGATCTGAGGAGGCTCTGGAATTTATAAATGGCCCTCTGGGACTAACAACTTTGATTCATAAGCAGCCTCTTAGGAATCTTTCTTTCAGATTCTCCGTAGTAAAATATCAGATTCAAACTGTGCTTCAGCTGGAGCACCCATAATGAGGTTAGTTGAATCATTAGGTTAGAAAAGCAAGCAGCATTTGCTTCAAGGGAACACAGATAGGGTTCTGTGAGTGTTCTGAAGACCTGGGAGATGGCTGAGAAACAGTGACACAATCCTCCTGAAACACTTCTTTGTTTTCAGCGGTCTTGTGATCTGCCAGAATCACCATTTCCTCACCCAAGTGCTAGATAAGAAACCGCATTCCAGCTTCTCTGCTGGCCCACGAGGCAGAGACGACTTCGTTTGCATCTCAATGTCTTACCTGGTCAGAGGAGTTGGGAAATGATGCAAGGGATTGCTTGCCTTGCAAGACCGGGTGGGGGTCCTCCATTACTTCAGGGTTAGGGTTTCTCACAAGCAGTATCCTGTTCCTGTGAGGTTTTTTGGTGAAGGTATTTTTTTTCGTATGTGTGGGGGGGAAAAGGAGTTATTTTTGTTTCTTTTTTGTTTTTTACCTTTTTTTTTTTTTACATAGAGGTTGAATACTGAGTCATATTTGAAGTCAGCTTTGGAGCACTGACCATGGTGTAACTCATATGCTTAAAATTTTAAACTTCACTTTGATTTATTCCTCCTTCATTACCCTGTCTCCTCCTGATTTCTGGCAGGTAGTAATTTCTGTGTTTTGGGAGATTTGTGATTTTGAAAGCTAACTAGGGCAAAAAGTGGGATTATGCAGGGAAGTATCATCTTGAGTTGTTGATGTAGAAGTTCACAAATATGGAATGATTTCCACATTATATTGATGTTTCTGTAAAATTTAAAGGTTATTAGTGTTTTTTTCTCCTTATACTAGAATGATTTTTTTTTTCAAATTACGCAAAAGGACTTCCCATTTCCTGACTCTCCTGATTTAAAATATTATTAACAAGTTGGAAGTTGTAAATCCTATCTGTATTGTAAAGTTTCTGTGACCAAGATCAAATTTTTACTGCCCATTAGTAAAAATCATTGCTTCACAGATCACAGTGGAGGCATTTTAACAGATTTCAAAGTAGGTGTGGGGAGGATTTCACATACTATTTAATATTTTAAATCACATTTTGTTTTAAACAATGATCCAACATTTCTATTTGGAGATGGAAGCAGTAATAAAGTTCAGAGAAGTATAAATCTTTTAGTGTTTGACTAAGACGTTTGTGCTTCTGCAAGCCATTGTAAACAGTTGCATAGCATGGAAGAAAAATCTGTCTGTCCCCTGTTGTTCTTGGAGCAGTAGTGTCTAAAGGGCAAGCTGACATGCTGGAAAGCATTTCCCATGATAAGGTTAGAGACTGTGAGTGAGGTGAGGAATTATTTTTAAACTTAAAAGTTACAGGCTGGGCTTCATTAACAGATCATGTGAGAAAAGGTTAAACAAAAGCTGCTTGCAGAAGAGGAGAGAGGCTATTGAGACAATCAAACACGGGTCTAAAGTTTATTTTCCTGAAAATCAGGTAAGAGGAAAACGAGTGTATGTGCTTTTGGGGCAAGAGCAGCGGTGACTCACACCTGCTGTTATTCCTGCTTTACAAACAGAAAGACTGAATTAAAAATAAGCAGTACTGTGCTGTTGTGGCTGCTGAAATAAAATGAATTACTATGGACAAATCACTCTAGGCTCTTCAATACCACGATTAGCCATGGTAAATCATAATGCATCTTTTTTCCTATTTCTAACAGTCAAGATAAATACAAGGGTTACACAGTTTGGGGAATATGAACACATATGTGATATAAATCAGTGAAATGTGCCTTGCCTTGACTGTCTCTGAGATTCAATTGAATCATTCTCAGCCCACTGATCCCCAGGATGCTGGCAATTGCTGTCAGATTTACATTATAATTTCAAATATTTTAATAACTACTTAATCACTGTGGCAGACACACTATGCCAGGTCTTTTATAGAACCTTTCTGGCCATCAAGACCTTCTTGATTTGAATCTTCTCACTATCAGTAGAGCAGAGTCTCTTTTGATCTCTCCTTCTTTGATCAACCTCAGCCTGCGAGGCACCCTGAATGTATGCTCCAAACTTCAGGACAGCACAGCAGAAGGCGAATGACTTCTGCACTGGTTTTTCATTTGCCACTGAAAGTGAATGTGTGCAAGAGGACATTCATCTGGATATGAGATGAAGTTGATTTAGTTAGTGGCCAGCATGGAACAAGATACTTTAGGAAACTGTTTCATGTCGCAGCAGTGTCTTGATGACAAGGCCATACATAGTGCAGCAGCTGCAGAGCTTAGGGTTGAACACTGCTTCTCTAACTTGTCTCATGAGCAGCTGCATGTAAGTTTATGCAATTTCCTCTTGCTCCATACGGAAACATCCACAGGGATTTTACTAAACCTTGCCCTTGGGCTTGCAGAAGAGCACAGTGAGTGACTGATACGATATTCATACAATCACTTCTCATCCTTGTCACCAGAATCTTCCTCTGCTCTTAGAGCAGGCTATCTCTTGGTGTGTAGTCATACATTACCAGAAAAGTGGGCTGACCTGGACTGGTCACAATGGTGCCTGTGGTAGCTTACAGCTGTGCTGGAATGTGGCTACCTAATGCGGGGGCCTGCTCAAGCCAAGCCTCACCATTCACATGTTAGTGTCCTCTTCCTGAAGATTCCTCCCTTGCTGAGTCCTGTCGCTCAAATTCAGACTTGGATATTAGCCAAGTAAGCTATTTTACACACTGGCCTGCAAACAACTCATTACTGACCATAGCCATGATTTAATACAAAAATATGGCCTTTGCCCATGACTGGAAAGGTGGTGATGAAATCCCTTTGTTCAGAGGCTGTCCCAATGCTGTGTACCTGGGTTGCCTTCTGCTCTCCTGCACCCTGATAGTGGTCCCGAGCCCTCCCATTAGCATGAAGGGCAGACACTTGAGCACACACTGCAATCCAGTGTCAGCTGTTTCCTCTCCCCCAGCTGACTTTTTTTTTTTTAAGGACTTTGTGGCTAAACAAATTAACTGCTGAAAACAAAGGCTGTGTTTAAGGGTTTTGCCAGGGTGAATCCAGTCTGCTCCAGCTGCAATGTCTGTTAACAAAGGCTTTCCTTGGTGCAGGTTTCAGTGCAAATTTTCAGAGGAACTCAGTCCTGACACACAGATCTAGAACAAGGTACATTCACAACCGGCCTGCAAAACGTTAATTCCCAAATACTATGATGAAGACAGACAAACAGGAGGAAAGGGAGAAAGAAAGTGAAGAAATATACAAAAGAATCAACATACTAGCAGTCTAGAGTTTACCTAAAATAACTTATTTTGTAACTATTTTGACAGTGTGTACAGTGGCAAATATTAATGTAAATATTATTTTTTTTTAATTTTTCTTTTTTTTTCCCTAGCAAATGAGCTTGAATTTTATTTTTTTTTTCTTCTTTTTTTTTTTTGCAGGCAACACTGCTTTGTTAGCAGAGTTAGACATCCACACTAAATAGTCTTACATTGTGACAAGGCTAGGACACCCAAGAATGGCTCCATATTGGAACAGCTATTCTCTTTCTGGGTTTCATGAAAAAATATATCCATAACTCAAATATGAAATCACACACGTTATTTCATCTATTGTTCAATGGACTGAGTTTGTACTGTCCTAAGACATTCACAGGTTGTAAATTAAAATGCCTAGAAAGAAGGGTAAATTATTAATGGAAAAATGTACTTCAGTGATGTTCTGTATTTAGTTTACTATGATCATTTAAATTAAAATACTCCATCATAATAGTACTAAAAATCTAGTGTCCCCTTGAAGCAGTAATTAAAATTAAAACAACAGAATTCTCCAATCAAATACTGGATTAGACTTGGTTGAGCTGTCTAGTAGATTTCTAATATCACACAGAAAGCTGTTTTCCCCTCTTCTTCTTTACTTCTCATTGAAGGACAAGCCAAGCAGCAGTGCCAAAATCCGGCTGGAACTAGCCCATACTTCTTTCTGTATTTGGCTACATTTAAGGACTACATTGCTTATTGCCCTTTATGCAAGTCTGAAGTTGCCTTGTTTGTCTGAAGGGGACTGGAAACATTAAATCAAAGAATCATCCAAAAAAGTCTTTAAGAAATAGTTTAGAAAATTCTGACTCAGACAACTGTCTGGCTTTTCATGTTAGCTTTCAAACCAGAATCTATATGATCATGTTTTTAAATGATACCAGAATATCTAGCATGGATATGTCTGCATGTTTTAGCTCTGGCCATAACATGCCCTTTTCACCTGGACTCAGGGCAAATTTTGTGCCTGTCTGGTGATCCTGTAGAAACCCAGTGCCTCCAAGGTTGTTTGCTCCTCCTGCGGTAACCTCAGTGAGGTAGAAGTCCATCTCCTCAGCCCTGGGCCCCTCTGCTGCCAGTGGTCTTTCTCTTAACCCTCCCTCAGATGACTAAGGTTGTGTGCTGACAGCTCCTCATGCAGAGTGAAAAGGAAGACAGACAAAGGACAGAGTTGCTAGAAGTGACTGATAGCTGGCTTAAGCAGAATATCTGGGATTTTTTAACATTTCCCCTGACTTTTCCACCCATCAGGTCAGTTCATAGTCCTTTATAGTGCTCTTTTATGCCTCAAATTCTTCAAAACAAAAACTAGCAAAAATAAGCTCTTCCTTCCCCCTGCCCCCAAGCTTTATCACCAAGACCATTCACTATGTAAAATTTGATTTTGTCAAGTTAGTCTTACCTTATCACTATCCTTTGGGAAAAGCAGAGGTGAGCAGCCACCCTAGATATTGCGTTAATGCACATTGTATGTTTTCAGATAGATCTTGACTGAAGATAATCAAAACAAAATAAAAAAAAGATAATAAAATACCTCACTGTAATGGTATCACTACTAAAGGTAATATTTTGCATTGATTGAATATCTTCCTGCTCCACAAACATTAACTAGCAATGCTTGGTTAACTAAGACCTGTGAGGGAGTAGGGGATTAATCCTGAAAATAATTCAGGACTAGTGTCTCTGTAAAACCTTCACACAGCTGTCAGGACTCCTTTATACATATTTTCCTAGCTAGAGCCTGGTTACAAAAACAAATTTTTTGGGCCAACAAATCAGCCTATGTGCCACTGCAGCACTGCCCAAACTTTAATGGGAGAAAATGAAAGCCAATTCTCAAATTGATTTTTCTTTTTTCTTTTTTCTTTTTTCTTTTTTCTTTTTTCTTTTTTTTTCTTTTTTCTTTTTTTTTCTTTTTTCTTTTTTTTCTTTTTTCTTTTTTCTTTTTTCCTCTTTTTTTCTTTTTTCTTTTTTCCTTTTTCTTTTTTCTTTTTTTAAGATAAATTGTTAGTATGTTCTTTGAAAAGGCTCTGAACCATTTGTTTTATGAAAAACACTGGAAAGACAACAAGAATTCATCAACTGGGTTTGTAATTCAATTCAGCTCAGAGGTAGTTCCTCGTCCTGTATTCACTACAGGCTTGTAGGAGAAAATAAGAGTCTAGAAATATCACATCCCAATGAGGCCTTGACTGACTTTTTGCTGTTCTCCTCAAGCAGAGAAATTCAAGAGGATGTTGGTTACTTGTTCTCACATACCAGAGAAAAGGTACTCAGATGTTCAGCTGAGGGTACAGTGAGGGTTTTTTTTATAAGACTGCAGATAGTAGGGCTATGGGCAGATCTTTATGAATGCTAAGCGAAGGAGATATATAATAAAGGAATGGTTTTATCCTCAGGTCCTTGGACAGCCTTATCCTTCCCTTCAGTTATGTACCTGCAGCTGTGTATCTGCATAATTCACTTGCTTGTCATCTGTTTTCACATGTTTCCATTTTGTTTCTCCCTCCCACTAGTTCTGGGAACCAGCAGGGTTACCTCACATTTCTCAAAAAGCTTTTTAAACTCAAAAAAATAACTCTAGTTTCACATGAATCACAGTGAAGCACACAGTGCCTTACTGTGCATCCTTATGTAGGCTGAGCTGAAACTGTGAGTAGGAGTTTTCCTAGGTAGGCAATGCAGAATAAATGGTGAGATTCGCACTTGCCCTGCTCCCACGTGCTTAGTCAGACCACCAGTACCTTATGTTTGTTTTTTCCATGTAGAGAATAAAAGACCATATCATCCACATGTCTATTTCCCTGCTGTATCTTTTGAGGCCATTGGCTATCACAAGTCAGGTGTAAAAGGGTGAAATCTCCAACTTGTCTGGAAGGCAGCTGTTTGATAGGAGAGAAGAAAACCAAATCAGAACCTCTGCTGAGGGGGGAAAGCCAGGGAGACCACAGCTGCCACAAACCAGTGCTAGGCAGATGCACTGTGATGCTCCCCCATCTGAGCACCTACAGCTCCAATGGCACAATGTTCACTTGATCAGTGAGGAAGGGAAGAGATATAGAGAGAAAAGAATGAATAGGAGACAAAAGAAAGCCCCAACAATAATGAAAATTCACTAGTTCTGCCCTCACTCTACTTTTTCTGCCATCTATGTTGACATCTCATCTCCACAGCTGGTTCTCTCATTTACTTGCAGAAGATCCCACAGCTACCTCTGTGTTATTACTGAAGTCTGATAGATTCTTGGAATGATTAATTGTAGCTAAGAAGAGGAATTCCTACCTGTGCTTCTTTTGTAAAGATACTGAAGTGTGTTGAAGCAAATGGGCAGTGCAATATCCTTGTCTATGGAGATCAAGCCTTTGCACTGCAAGGGGGCATCCTAAGACAAAGGAGAAGGCAAAGGCAGGATGAGTTTTGCTTTTGTGTTTGACTGTTTCTGATTAGATGAAATCTTCTGGGGTAAGTGAAATCACTAGATTGAGCATCCTGTAACTGCCAAGTATGATGTGACACTGTGCTTCTCATCAGTAGCAGAAACCAACAATGATAATAAATATCAGTTGTTTTTCTAAGAAAGCATCCTAGAAAAGCAGTTAGGATGAAAGAATAATCAGTAAAGGTCAATATATTGCCTGAGGAATCCATTATTCAATACACATTTTAAAAATAGCACTTCCCCATTTCTATAGATGCCATTTCTACAACAATTGGCAGGAACCACCAGCCATGCCAGTTCTGAAGACAGTGAAAAACCACACCCTGTATTATTATCCGTAGAGGTGGTCTAATGTAATTCTGTCAATTCACTCACATGAATAAACTACATGCATACACACACACTCTTAAACGTTTGCAGGACTAAGCCCCAAACACTTAAGCTCTCTGCCTCAGTGGGATGGAAGAATTACTTTTTTCTTCTCAGGAAATAGTTGATAACACTAAGTATTTTATGCACTTGTAATGCACTGCATCACATTTTTTTCCCCATCACTGTAACACTAAATTTCAGGCAGACTAAAATAAAAAATGAATTATAGGGCACATACATGCAGTCTACTGAATAAAGTGTCTTTTGAAGAGTGTATCATTTAAGACAGTATTTCTCAGAGGACTAAATGGATAGTAGCCTGACATTTTTTTACATTTAACTTGAGAAATTAACACATTTCTAAGAGTTGTGCAAGCAAATTTTATGCTATGGAGGCCAAGTGGAACTGTTAAGAAATTTTCTTCCTGCCCCAAAGCTGCTGTGAAGACCACACAGCAGTTTTTGCCAGGGTTACTTTCTGCAATGAAGTGTATAAGGATCACTAGTGTTTTGTTTCAACCTGTACAAATGTTACAACAATATTTCATAGTTTATATATATATATGTCTCCAGTGTCCAAAGGGTCCAAACTGAGGGCTTGAATACAGTGAATCTATGGTGGTGCTCCTGTTTGTGTACAGTGTGTTTCATGACAGAAGGAAGCTTCTCATTCTCCTCCAATCCCTCCTGGTTTCTTCCATAAAAAGTTATTTGCACTGATGTGGAGGAGAATGTTCTGAGCATCACAAGCTGGCATTTTCTTCAGGCAGAGTTGATGAAGCTATGCCACTCACAGATGAGATTAGCAGTCACATTACTTGTACATGAAAACTGGCAAGGTTAGGGCAGAAGATCAGAGCTGCTGTTTTTCGTAGAACTTGTTACAGCTTTTTATTTTTTTTCAGGTCTTTGAGCCTTGCTTCACATGATCTTGTCTGACCACCTCTGTAGAGTTTTCTTTTGTCACTGGAATAATTTTATTTTTTTGGAGCGTTCTCAGACTGCAATAGATATATTTGGTTTGTTGCCTGTCCCCCTTCTCTTTGACCAAGAAGTCATCCCCTGTGCTGTAAACATCCCTGCAAACTTCTGCTTTTCTTCTTCTCTCGTTGTTGCCCAGATGTCTATCTACATGGAGGAGATAACTGAAAGCATGAGGTAGAAGATGGAGTGGAGAACAGTCTCCTCTATAGTGCCTTCTTCGGTATGGAGCCTGGTCAGAGGGGTGCATCCACACACCACTAGCATGGGTGGACATGGTACCCAGAGTGCTTGACCAAGAAAGGCATTATGCTTTCCCTTTGGGACATGAAACAACTCCCACACTCTTCTTGCTGCTGCAGAAATAGCATATGTCTAGATACATTCCCATCCAACCAAGCCCTTACAGAGCCATTTAAAAGTGTGGAGCAGGAGCCCTGCTAGCCTGGTGGCTTCAAATGCCTGTGCCCACACATGACTTACTTGGCTAGCAGCTATAGCATCGAAACAAGTTTTGCCAGTAGCTTGGGTCGACACAGTCTTTTTCCCATTAAATAGGTCACAATGTTGTTTTTTGATTTGGGCTCTTGTTTACCAGATTCTTACCCTGGCTGACAGGTAGCCTGAAGGCACGATGTTGCAAAGGGACAGTGGGATGGCTGGAGGTCTGATGAGAGATGTGTCCCTCCTGCTGCAATGCCCTCTGTATTCCCCAGAAGCCCCTGTACAGACAGACAGGAGGTGAGAGACAGGAGGAGATAGGGTCAGGGCAAGTTGTGCTATGCAGTTTGGTGATTGTGCAATGCTGTGTCCCCAGGCAGAGACTTAAGTCAGTGCAGCAATGCACTCCAATGTCTCCCTGCACCAGACACCTCCCCTTATTTTGCCAGAATGCTTTGCACACAGGCTGTGCAGGAAATCGGATGTAATAGATTTCTGGTTTTATTGTGAAAAAAAAACCCAACTGTGTGAAATCAGCATGTTTGTTTATCTTACGGAATGGTCAGATGAGAGAGCCCTCACTCCTTTCACAGGTGATATTGTACAGATTGTGCCCCCAAGGGTGATGAGGGACAAAACAAGACCATCTCTCTCAGCTCCCAATGGCAAGTGTGCTGACAGGAGTTGAGGAAGAATTGTAAAACAGCCAAACAAAGGAGGAATGTGGCAATGGTAATTTTGAAATAAACCTGTTTGTGACAAGCAGTGACTGGGGCAATATTTACGCCATGATGCATACCAAAGTGCAGCACCTACAGTTCTAGTCTGGATGACTTTTAGGATAGAAGCAGCAGCAAATACTATTCTAACGTTTAATATTGAGAAAGCTAGCAAGCATCAAAGCTGCTCTTGACTCTGGTACTGCATTAGCTTAGAGCAAGACTTGTGTAAGAGGTCAAGGGAAACATCTTTACAATGCCAGGTACATGTTGCTTGTAGCTGACTCACAACAGACTGGGGTTTGCCTATCTCTCTGTATTCACTTGCAGTCTTTCTTCTCTTTTATGTGACAATTTTAATTGCAAGAAACTCTTAGCTGGCATATACCACATTAGAGCCCTTTGAGGAAGCTCTCAGAAAGTCCCTTGCACTGCCTCCGGCTTCTCCTTGGTGACAAGACTGAATGCTGTTGCCTGTGCCTATGCTAGAGAGCCAGCAAGAGTGTCTGTCTCTGTGTCTGTAAGCTTCAGGCAGCTCCTGGAAGCCTGCTTACAGAGAGAGACACAGTGTTATTCTCTCAGTGATACTGATAAACAAATTGCTACAGCCAGGAAGACGTCAGAGATGTTTTGTATACCTGGTTATTGATCCTGTCGAAAAGCAGCTTTTAGAAACTCTTCAAATTCCAGTGGATACCAGTGGGAATTACATGTTATAACACTGCAAAAACAGCTCTTCTGAGGGAATCACAAAGTCAAGTTCCTGTTTCTTTACAGAACCTCAGCTTTAGAATATGAGACTTGTACTCCCACTCCTGCCCTAATAATATTGCTAAATAACTAGTTGGTGAAAATGCCTGGCTTACTGGCTATCTTAGCAGGGGAAAATGAGACCAGGAAAGGAAGTGTCTACAGCAGTGTTTTTTTCCTACAAGTGTGTAAAATACTTGTGCAGGGAAGTATCTTCACACAGGCTGGTTGGGTGACTCCTCTGCTTAGCACTACATGTTATTTTGGTTTTTCTCTGTACTCAACTATTGAGGTTAGTTTTGAACAGTTTAAACAAAACACCCTTAAACATGTAAAGGGGAAAAAATAAGAAAAAAACACTTGTTTAAATAGACAAATGACTAATCTAAAGCCTGGAAGAATTGCTTACTGTGGGAAACCTGCTTGCTTGCATTTTGCCCTTTTCACCTGTCTCTAATTTTCCACTGGAAGGAATTCGTGTTTCTTTTCATTTCCATTTCAGCTTTTTGTCTTTTAAGTCAATGCAAATGTATCTCAGATCCTAGCCAGTGTATTTTTTTTAATTGCTGGAGAGGTAAAAGTTGTACCTCTGCTCTTTGGAAGGTGGTGTGAAGGGCAGTGTTATCTGCATTTGAAGCAATGACAGATCCCTTGCCTGTCCTGAACAGGACAGCGTTTTCCCACAGCCCAGTCCTTTCTACTTATTTTGATGGGTCTGTACATTTGCTTTATACATGAAGAGGAAATAATTCACAAATACAGATTTCCAAAGCCCTGATAAATTAGTGGGGTTTCCATATACAGTTAATATAAGACAAAACGTACATGTAAATAGAATTACAAATAGCTTCCTGTACTCCCTTTTGTTACACATACTGACTACTTAGAAACACAAAGACTCTGGAAGTTGTGAAAATGAACACCATCCTCCATTCACATCAAGTGTGCCTTTCCCAATCTACACATCTTCCTCACAGTGCAGAAAACATCCTGGGACAGGGAGAATTTTGAGGAGCCTGCATTATTGACAAATCTGCAGCTGATCCTGTTACACAAATAATACCCTCTTCCCGGCATGCAGGTTCAAATGGTGAGAAGAGAGGTGCTGTAACTTCTTTAGTGAGAAAACATAGACCACTCAGATAAAAGTTCACCTAATCTACAGAAACAGTTTAGTGATGATAAGGTCCACAGCCTGGTATCCAGCTGCAATACATGGGAAACCCACCATCCAAAAGCAATGCCTTAAACCTTGGTCACACCTGACCCATCATCAGGGTCCAAGTTGACCTCTGCTCTAGCTCTCAGGGTGGTGCCTTTCTTGGAAAAATGGTTGTGGAACATGGCCCCTGCAGACAAGCTGGGGCCATGTGCCAGCCACAGCATGGCAAACCCTGCTGCTTTGAGGTTGAAGAGTGAAGAGATTAAATGAAGACTGTTCTTCAGAAGTAGGATCACAGAACATCCCCTAAATTCATCAGGGTTTGTTCAAATACAGTAAAATATTTTCTGACTCATTGGCAGAACCTGCGTGATTTGTTGGCTTGTTTTTTTAATGTTTTCCCAGACAGAATGATGTAGACTTAGGTCTTTAAACCACCAGTGGTATTGGGTGTGCAAGAAATGGAAAACTGAGCCTTGCTTTTTAACAGTACTTTGAATTTAAATTAAACTTGCTCATTATATTGGTTTAGGAGGAAACATTTGCAGCAGCTGCTGCGCATCTATAAAAGCATGGGTTTTATTCTCCTTACTTTTCAGACTGAAAGGAAAGCAACAAATCCAAAAGCCAAGTAACAAAAAAATACCTGATGGGTATAATGAAAGAGATGAAGGGGGTCAGATGACACACAGATGAGTTTTGCTCAAAAATGTTTAATGGTGAGTAGTACCTTGTTTCTTCTTCATGTTCTGTGCCTTTCATTCCTCACCTCCATCTAGTCTCTCTCCTCCCAGTGCTTGTTTTGTTGCAGCATGTAAAGCCCAGGTCCTGTTGATGTGGGGTGATAATGTCACCTCTGTGACAGTGCTGCAGGACCATCGCACCCTATACAGCTCTTAGGAGCTTAGCAAAAGTATGGTCATTTGAAAGCTCAAGACCTCCTGTAGAGCTGCGACTTGAACCAGTTTTAGAAACATTCTCTGAGCAGAGCTGCAGCCCAGCCCTTGCAGGCAGGGCAGAACTATTACCTGTCAGCACACTGCAGAGGGCTGGGTCACAAATGGACTCTGCAACTTCAGCAGTGCCACAGGAATCCTGTGGCACAGGCAGGAGCACAGCAAACTTCCTTTTCCTTTCTTCACTACTAACCCTGCCTCTGTTACCAGATGAACCAGAATTAGCTGTACCCAGAGAGCTTGATGAGAGAAGGAAAGGGCAGTGGATGTCACTCCATTTGCCAACAGGAGTAACCTAGTACTGAAAGACTGAAAGAAGGGCACAGAGTCAGAAGAGGTCAGTCCCACAATTCTGCATTTGCCATGCTGTCCTCTCCAGAACAGGTGCATTTGGTACTCAGGGCTTGCCTTCCAGGTTAAATATTCTCCAAGGGTACAGGGTCTCCCAGCTCACATTGGCTAGTATTTCTGGATTTGAGATAGTTGCTGTTTCCCTGGAAGTGGGTAGAGGACTGTTTTAGTTTCTGCCAAGGGTCATTGGCACCTAGACAGTTTTACCAGAGCTGAAACAAATATTGAAGCAAACCTTTACAGATTTGAAACATGGGTGTGGTTTACCAAGCAATTTAGGCTGATTTGAACCAGGATTAGTGCTGAAAAAAAGACATTCTGGCCCTTCCCTCTCCTGTCACTTCTCATTTCTGCTCTAAGCTGTAGCAGAAATCTCACTGGGCTGCAGACAAAGCCTTCAAAGCCAAGTGACACATTCCTGCGGGATCATTGAGCTGAACATGCTGAGTATGCCAGGTACTAGTGAGAACCCAAAAGACTGCAAAGCAAGGGTGGACAGGACAGGTCTTTCTCTTTTAGTGCAACACAGCTTTATATTAATTTTAGAAACTCGAGAAAAATGGACCATCAAAATTTACAGTGTTGAGACTAGAGTGCTGATTTATGGCAGAACTTGGTTAAAATCTCTTCTGTGTCAAGCCAGGCAGAGATTCACACCAACCACAATCTAATACAATTACTCCTACATATACATATCATATGTAAACTCTCTATTATCTCTCTCCATTTTTGCAAAAATATTCTGGACTAAAGCAAAACTAAAAAGTAGAGAAAAGGAAAAAATACATGAGAAGCACAGAAGTTGCTGCAACAGAGTACCTAACCGCTGTCGTCTGTCCTGACTCTAGCTCTAAACACACATGCACTCTCACACACCAATCACCCTCCAAAGAGGAGATGTCAGCCTTGGTCACATTTGTTGATCAGTTGCCAGCAGTCTCCTGACCAAAACACATGGACTAAAGCTTTGAACTTAGGAGCACCTGCTCCTCTCTGCCCCAAATGTGTAGTTACGTTAGTTACTGCACACTTAGTCTTGTTTACTGTCTCCCACTAACCTCTAACCGTGCTTCTTTTTTTAAGAGAGCCTAGGTAAACTGAATGAAGGACTTGGTAAGCTGAACACAGCATTTACTAAGCTGGCAGAACTAGACTCCCTCTTGCAATCAGACTAAAGGGACTCTGCCAGAACTGGATGTACAGGGCTCTCCAGGAAACCGTAACAGAACATGGGCTGACTTTAGAAAGAGCAGCTTATCTTATTTTCCAGGTGCCTTGTTTACCCAGACTACAGACGAACGAGGGCCTGCCTTTCCCAAGACTCTGTCTGCATCATGGGGAGTAATGAAGAGGACTTGTCATTGCCTCCAGCTGCCATTTAAAACTGTCTCTGCTCCCTGCAGAAAGCAGTGTAGATGTTTTGCAAAGGTGAATGCCATCCATATGTTTTCTAGTCTGATTATTTCAACACTAAATTATTTCGTTCCCACTCTCTGAAGTGTTTTATTTACGTGGTTTGTTGGAGCTGGCAGTCACAGGTAGGCTTCAGGGAGCAGAGCTTAGGAGGAGCACATCTGGCTTCCCAGATATAAAATTGTCCTTGTAATTTGATGTCCCGATGGACTAAAAGATGGAAGGAAGGACTGTAGCTATTTATGACATAGCAAAGCTACACAGCTTGTGAAATTTGTTCCTCATGCAAGAACATCAACCTCTTTTTGACCCTAGATTCTAATTTCAGTCCTTGGCATCTGAACACTGCACCTTTGATCGACAGCTACTAGTACATACTATCCTGAACCATTCAACAAAGTCAAGAAGCCACTCATTTCACACATTTCCTTTTTTTTCACATTCCCATTCTACCTTCATGGTAAGGCTCCTTCCGTATAATTAATAGAAATAGAAGATGACAGAGAACATTGAATCAAGTCTCTATCTTACTTATGGCTTGCACTGCAGCCTTCCTCTCTCCACAGGGGTGTCCAGGCCAGTCCCTTTGTCATGTCAATTATTGCATCTCTGCCCATCAGGAGTAAGACAATGCCATCCCTGGCTAATGCTGGGAAATGTAAGGAGACAACATATCATCTGAACTTGCCTCTACCATAATACTATGGCTGTGGCTTTAAATACTTTTTACTGTATAACATGATTTGGACAATCAGTGGGACTGATTCAAACATTAATGAGAGGAAGGACATCCTCACAATTAAGCATGTGTCAGTTGAAAACTAAGTGGCAGGGGCAGTTTAATAACCTTGCACCACACCCTGCCTGATGGCAACAGGGCACTCAAGAAATCCCTGTTGTTGGCAGTGCTAATGAAGGCCTTGTCTGAATTACCAACGTGACACAGTATGTCTCCAGCTGGGATTTTTAAGAGTTGGGAAGCACCGTCTGCTCCACAGTAGGGAGTCTTCTGCTGGGGACACAAAAGAGACGCTTCTACCGAGCAGGGAGGCAGAAGTCAGATTATCTTGGTGGGAAAGACAGTGCTCTTGGCCAGTGTTTCCAGTGTGCAATTCCAGCGCAACTTCTTAGTTGTCTTGTTTCACAATATAGACAAAATCACTTACACTACAAGCTTTCCATACTTCACTACATTTCCTAGATTTGAAAAAGACAAATAAATTGACTTGGCAAATAAGTTTTAAAACTGGAAGTTGCAGAAAAAGAATACAAACAACTTCTTGTTACAGTTGAAATTAGTGTGTTTGCACCTGATCTCACTGCTTCCCAAAATTGTCATTAGCACTGTCGGCATGCTTTATTTTTTGAGGTTAACCTCAGCATAGGCATTGAAACATAAACCCTTGAGTAGGCTGAGGTTGAGTCCAAAGATCAGTTTCTCCAAGCTACAAATGGAAATTGGTTTCAGCTTATGCGAAATGTGGCTCTGGGCCTGGCGGTTGCTAAGAATAAGGTTGCAGTGGCATAACAGGCTTTGTACCTGCTGTGTGCATGTGGATGCAAAGGCTCTCAGTCCCTGTTAGGGAAGGTGGTCTTCCTTTGAGCTGTCTGCGTTTCAGGGAGGGCTGGAGCTGAGTGCTGCAAGGGGCCTGGCCCTGTTGCTCCTCTGCAGCTCCCACATAGTGCTCCGGAGCATGGCTGTGGCGGGAAGGCCCAGAAGCCCCAGTGGAAGGGTGTCATTCTGCCTCCCCCTCTCCTGTGGGAAGGGGTCGGGAAGTGCTGTCTGTGGGAGGCCCCCTGTCCTCTGGCCCTCGTTCTTGGCTGGTGCAGGGCATGGGAAGGTTGGCATGCGCCCTTGTCTGGGGAAGCCATGTGGGTGTGACCTCTGGGGAGCATCCGCCCTCTTGTCTGTGCTCCTGAGGGCGAATACACTTCTGTGGGTAGAACACCTCCTCTCTTTGTGTACTTTTGGTATTCATTTTGGTGTTCATTAGTGCGTGTTTCTAATTCCATTGCTTTTTGCATTTGGGAAATTGTTATCTCAGCCCACAGCCTCTGCTTTTGTCCGTCCCTTACTGGAAGCTTCGGGAGTAAGGGGAGCAGCTTATTTGGGTTTAATTTCCTGCTGGTGTTAAACCACCATAACATCTGTCTGTCATGCAAAGGCACACCAAAACCATGACTCTACCGTGGTAGTTGTTATGTAGATGTGTAACAAGGAGTTGTGACTCCAGATCGACAGTGGATTACAGGAGCTTTTTTCTACTAGACTTTGAAACTAATTGTTCTAACAACAGAAACATTTTGCATATTACTTCACTAACCAAAGTAACAGTTGGAAGTCTCTATTAGGAGATTATAGAAAATTTCTGCAAAAGGTCATGTTTCTCCATTGGAGAAAACTTTTCTTTTAGAGATTTCATGGAAACAACATCCTAAAAGAAGTATGCATCAGAGATGAAGATGATAAATATTTGCTGAAAACAAGTAGTTTCCAGTACTTTTTTCTAAATTGGCTTCACTTCTGGTAATGAAAAGGTGTAGTCCAACAAACACTGAAAGAGGCAGGAATGTTCCCCTTAGTGCTTAATGCAATGGTACAAGTACACATGAATGTCAAACCTGAGTTTAGTGGGATCTGTTTGTGATTATGAAGTCTGCTCCTTAGCTCACTGGTGGAATGTGAAAGATGCTTTAAGTCTAGCACACCATAAAGAAAAACATAAAACAGTTGTACCTCTATTCTCTTCAACAGATGTCACTTTTTGGTATTTACAGGTATAGCAATGGAAAATTCAGAGATTAATTCCACACTACACAGCTGAATTTTTCTGCAGTTGGGCACATGGTTGAACTCAAGGTAGAAAGAAGCCCTGGGACAATCATGTTTATCTGCCAATGGCAACAACCACCCCATACATTCATTTTGACCTGTGCTCTCCTTCCGTTCAATGCCTGGCTCTCCTGGTGCCACAGACAGCATTTCACATGAGTGATGTAGTACTCTTTCCTGTAGTGAGTAATTTAAAGCAGAAAGGTGGGTCTGGTAAGGGAATTGTGAAACTACTATGCTAACATGGAAGACTGAATGCTTAAATAACTGAACATCCTTACTGAAGAATGTATAAAACTAGCCAGAGTTTCTCCCTGACATGCATTTCTTTGATGGCTGTGGGATTTCCTGTAGAGCTTTCCTAGCCATGATAGTAAGAAACTGGATAACTGCTTGGTGCTAAGTCACAGCTAGGGAAGTGGTTCTTCCTGTAACTCCTTCACCTTCTGCTGAAAGATACTCATCCTGTTTTGCTAAGTACAAACCAACAGTAGGTCTTGGAGTATGAATGGCAAATGGAAAGTCACATGGCAGCTTTGTATTCATCTATTCATATCTGTCCTGTAGACCCAAACTGACAACAATAGATTAGGTTCCTTTCTGTATTTTCCTGGGATGGCAGCAATAAGTGCTTTGCAAAACACTTCTCAGCCAAGTGTTGTTACCTGGGATAAAAGACCAGGAAATCCTCCTCTTCCCAGTAGCACTTACAAGTTCTGGGCCTTGAATCAGTTCTTGAAGCCTACATGGAAAACTGTGTTAATCCATCAGTTTCAACATCCATTCAGCTCCTTTCTGAACCTCTATAAGCAGATTGATACTGCAGATGATGCCTTAAGCTTCCTCTGAAAGCTGCACTGGTACTTGACTACCAGGTCCAGCAGCTGCAAGTGATATTTCCTTCTGATGTAGCCAACTGAGGAAATTTAGTCCATCTTATCTGATGATAATTTGGCTATGGTGACTCACCTCCTTCCATGTTTTCCAGGCTAATTGTTAAAACATTCACTAGCTGCCAACACAATCCCCAGGGATCTGTAGAAAATTTTTATTTGAAGTGCTCTAGTTGTAGAGGGTGGTGGTCAATTCCTTTAGTAAAACCAAATCAGAGTCTAATCCTAGCTATCAGCCTATATTGGGAAACACCTCTAAAGAAATATCTTTCCTGCTTCTTCTGCAGATACCTTAGGAATGATGAAATAATCCACACTATAGGCTTAGGAAAGTAGGACATGTTTCTGTCCTCACCTGGACCTGATACTGGCTTTCATATGCACTGACACATTGCCTTTGGCACAAAATTCCAGGCTTGTACCCTTTGTTTTTGTAGTAATAAAAGTTTTGGCTTCGCAGTAACTGATTACACTCAGCACTCTGCAGAGTACTTTTTTTTCTCACATATGCAACCAATAGAAAGACCTAAAAATGACAAAAAGTTACAGGGCTTTGTAGGTAAATCTAGTGATAGCAGCATTCACAGACCTTCTCTCTGCACCCTTTTGCTTTGCTGATTGCTACATACATTTTGACTTGTAAGCAGTCCTGTGTAGGGGATCTGAAAGTGAGGCTGATTCATCTTTTAGGGGAAACAGACTAATCAAACTATATTTCTTTGTGGCCAGGCCAAAAAAGTAGATTTTGCAGTGCAACGAGCAGCTCAAAAAGTGAAGCACAAAATGACTCAAAGTCGTACACATGCTATCTTTTAACATCAGCCAGACTAGCCCCTCTAATGCAAGAGCCTTCCCCTCTCTCCCATGTTTCTCTGACAGCAGTTTTGAAAAGTATAACTTCATCCTCCCCTCTCTGTGCACATGCTGTTGTCACAATCAGTCCTTACTCACTCATGCAAATTTCAACCCTCTCCCCCAGCCCTCAAGCTTCAATTGCTGAGGTGCAGCAGAAGCATCCTGACTATCCTTCCAATATATGCAGGCCAGAGCTTCTCCAGACGTGTTACACTCAGCTGTAACCATGCCTGAATCCACAGGGAAGATACCTCACTGAGCTGCACTCTGAATCCTGTACAGATACAACAGAGTGCGTATTCATTGAGCCTGGACACAGAACCACCAGAAATGCCTACACCATTGCAGCACATGCTACATTGCTGCAGGAGGAGTATGTGTGGACTCAGGCTGTCAGCATCTCTTTGCCAAGAAATCCACATAAGATGCAGCATGTCCAAACATTCACTTCTGTTTGAGACCCCTTATCACCCTGCCCTAAATTCTTCTTCATCTTGCTCTCTGCCTAGGGTATGCCAAATGTATATTGGCAGTGTAGGTGTCCTAGGCTTGGTGACAGCAGGAGCCAGAGTTTGGACAAGATGGTCCAAGTTTGCCTTGTCTCAGGACAGGCCTGTGAATTTTAAGATACATCCAACTGACTCAGCAATATAACTGCTATCTGAAAAACGATCTTTAAATACGCATATGTTTGATTTGGACCTTACCAAAAGTAGTCTGGCTGGTGCAGAAACGCTAGGTCAGTTTGTTTAATGCAAAACTGAACCAGGTCCACTGAGACCCTCACCTCGCTTTGAGGCAGCATAGCTGCTTGTCCCACTGTTCCTGAAAAGGTCGCTATGATAAATGGTGTAGCCATACAGAGGAATACCATCACCTCCCTTCTATACACTGCTCATCTGACTTTTGAAGACCCAAATACTTCTACCTGCAAAGTCTGAGTGGCTTGGCTGTAACCCTTTTGGAAAGCAAGTATCTTAGACAGTGTTGAAAACTGATTTTCTTCCTTTTTTCTACCCATTTCCTTGTCTTCTGAGTCAGACAATGCCTGAACAGAAATGCAAGTGGATTTTTGGACACTTTTTTTTTTTTTTTGAGCCAGTGGACTGAGTTTAACAAATAAAAAATAAAAAACAAACAAACAAAAAAAATAGAAATAAATTTTAATATTGTACAAGTGCTTTCTAGCCACCTTCAAAGATATTGTACCGCTCCATCTCCTCTGATGTAACCAAGAATTGCAGCTCAGGCATTACTCCTCTATATGACTGGCAAAACTGAAACAGTGATGCAATTCAAATCAAAGCACCTGTTTTAAACAATGGTGCTGCAACACAGCATCTCTGCAATAAAAAGGCTACAACGAATTAAGGTAACTTCTCCTTGCAGTGAAGAACACAGCCAACAGATGTTTAAGACCTGGAATTGGCTCCAGCACAGCCAGCTCTAACAACTTCACTGCTGCTCTCTGTAAAGACCAGACCATGTGGGAAAATGGACCCTTTCTAGACCTCCTGGCCCTGTCAACCACGTGACATTTGGGAGTTTCTAAATTCTTGTAGTTTCATATGTCTTTCTCAATCACTTGAATCCCAAAGATCCTAAAACCTGTGGCTGTCTCCGTCTTACCCTTGTCTCCTTATCCTTTTAAGGTGAGAAAAGTAATATATATCCACCTCCACCTGAGGCCACTTCTGGAGGCCCTTGGCCCACCCTGAAATCATTTGCATGTAACCACTGATCTCATGTGACTTTCCAAACCGACCAGTCAGGTCAGCAGCAAAACTTCCAAAGACAGTATAACCAGTAAAACCCAATAAAAATAGCAATATGAAGCACTTCTTTTATCTGATGCATGCTGCTGCATGCCAGGGAGAAATCATTGGAAAAATGGTCTGCACCAAAGTGCTTGCTTCTTCCCTGTATTCTTCAGAAAATTTCTTCAGAATTTGAGTCTGGGTAGCAGTAGAATACTTTTGTAAACTGCAAGGTAATCTGTAATGCATCTTGGCCTTGAGCAGCAAACTTCAGAGTTTGTTTATATTATGGATTTTGGAGACAAAATAAAAGTTGCCATTCATTGCTTTATCCTCGAAATTGTGTTTCAGCAGCTCTTCTCTGAAGCTACAGAGATGATTAGTATCCATCTTCAGTTATTTCACTGTCAGGAGCTAAGCTTATCATGTTCCTTGCATAAACTATACATTCTGTACAGTTATGACGAAACGTTTTTGACCTTGTAAAGACCTGCATTTTCTCCATTTCTGGAGTGAATCAGGGCAGGATCACTGCATTTTTTAAACACAGTTCTAAAAACTAGAATGAAGCTCTGTTCCTAATCACGCTTACAGAACAAAACAAGGAGTAAATAAAAGTGAAGCACCAGAAGGTATGCCCACTTGTATCACTGGCTAGCTGTTTTTTTTGTCCCCAAATTGTCATCTAGGAAACAATTTTTTTCTTTTTTTGGTCGGTAGCACAGGATTCATACAAAAGGAAACCAAAGCTATCCTATGACTATGATTCATTTTCCTGAGCCTATTACTATAAAACTGTAAATGATGCAATAGGCTGTGACTACTGGCCAAAGGTTCATCATAGAGTCCACTAAGAAATTTATACTTCCAGGGCTGCATTTTACAGTAAATGGAAGCAAGGAACTGTGAGAAACCTGCTGTTGGGAAGGGACAAAACAAAAAAAAAGTAAAAGGAGTAGTGAATCAGTGTTGGTAAGCTGACTACACATCTCATATGTGCATAAAGCATCTGGGGAGGCAGGCAGGGGAGGAAACCTTTTCTGGTAGGGACCCAAAAGTTTTATGACATGAGAAAGAACCCTCCACTTACCAGAATCTGACAGAAGTACTGAACATGTCCACAGCTGGAAGGTGAAGTATGATAGTGGCAATGAATTGACAGAGGTAAATATGGGCTGCATAGTGCTGGGCTCTGCACTGAGCAGTGGTGGGAGATGCTGAACGCAGTTTGTCAGAGGCAGAATATCCAAACACAAACAGCTTAGGGTAGGAGTGCTCATAAACCATACTTATTACTGAGGAATAGACTTTAAAAGAATGGTTAACTATGGAGCCCAGCAGTAGCCAAGACCTGGGGAAAGATTTAACGAAGCAAGTGTAAAATAGGCAAAGAAAGGCAGGGGGAAACAGCAACTAGCATTTTAAGACCTTGCTTAAATCCTCTGCAGCATACATAGGGCACAGGTATTGTGCAAAGCTGCCTGCATAGAGTGCCATACCAAGACTGTACAGCTATCAGGGAATGATGCTGAGATATTAAAAAAGCAGCATCAGCACAGTCCCTTGTGTGATGAGGGGATATTTAATGTAAAGAACCATTACTGCAACACAAGTTCTAATACAGTGTCCTCTCACTTTGCAGCACAGCATAATCTGGAGGATTCCTGATGACTGACTCAAATTTGCTGTTTTGGTTTCCATTGTGAAAAACCACAAAGGAAAAGCTATGTAGCAAACTGTGTTGGCTTGCCATGTGTTAAAATGAATGCAAATCCCTCTGCTACACAGGGACCACCTCCGGTAAAAAAAATAAACAAAACATAAATATTGCTGCATAATACTAATAAATCCCCCTGAAGTCAGTCAGGAGGTGCCCAGAACTTCAGAAGGCAGGCATTCCCTCTCCAGAATTTTCACTGTAAAGAAAAGTTTTGATACCCTTCAGCAAGAGAATGTGATCAGCAAGGATGCAACAAGCAACAGTTTATTTGTAGAAAAATCCTTTAAAATTTACTACATTGTAAGATTAAGGAAAAAATAGTCTTAATATATGTACATACAATATATATAAACAAACACATATCGCACCATGAAAATTACATGCTTTTTAGAACAGAGAATGGGTTCATATTCCCTCATATCAATTTTAAAGTTATCACTGCAAGAAACCTTGCTTCCTTTTTTTTTTTTTTTTTTTTCCCCTTAAAAGTTTTAAAGAACAGGAATAAGAAAATACAGATTCAAAACG
>VZTX01029041.1:67629-141820 GCA_013400915.1 Pardalotus punctatus | reverse complement strand
TTTTTTTTTTTTTTTTTATCCCCATCAAAGTTTTCAAGTACAGGAAGTAAGTAATGCAGGATCTAATAGCCTAATAGTAGAAAACCTTTGTTATACACAAATTACAACTGACAGCTAAACAATATTATTCTGCAGTATCCAACACTTGTGTTTTTTGAACTCTATGATATGAACTTTTACCTGAGGTGCATGGAAATAACGAAGCATGGTAATTGGCAAGTTTAAGAGATTTTCACATGATGATTTGACTGTAATTGAAGTTGATTAGGTATCACATGTCTATACCCATAGTACTGGCACAAGAATGCTCTGCATGAGTCATCACCAATGTCTCAGAAGTGTAGGAAAAATTAACAGGCAAGCACCACTTGCAACGATAAGCATGCAGACAATTTCAGTGAAACAGAGGTAGCATGTTCTTGTAACTCCAGCAGGGTCATTCAAATCAACTGCACTCTCCCTTCTGCAAAAGGCACTCACTTTTTCAGCTAAAAACAATGCGCTTAAATTTGGTCAGATTGACCACAAATGGTGGATTTCTCTCCTTACAAATATAAAAAAATGTTAAGCAGAGGACATAGTGAAAAGAAAAAAAAAAGTATGTAAGAAATAGACATTACAGGTACTATGTGCTATTCTTCTCCCACTACCTTTGATGGGGAGAATTATATAAAACAGTTGCAGTACATAATCCAAAAGTTAAGACTTTCCAGTTGAAATGGCAGTATTAAGCAGCACATTCTCTTATCAGAAATAGTTTTAAACCACCAGAAGTACACCAGTCTTTTTAATAAAGAGCAACAATTCACAGTTAGGAGTAGAAAGTTTATGCACAAAAAAGGTGGTGCCAGAGAAAGATTCTTTGATGCAAAATCTCATAAATTAGTATGCATTGTAACTTTTATACTGTATCTTTTATCCTTTCTGCACTTTGAAAGACGCCCACGCAAAACACCTTCTCTTACCGTGACACTACAGAGCTAATTGAGTTGTAAGATGTGCCACTGTTGCAACTGGAAGCATAAGCCTCCTGACCATTAGCATCTAAATTAATTTTGAATACAGAAGATGCCTTCAGTAAGAAATCTGCTGCATCTCTGCGACCTAATTCCCTCAGCTTAGACATTAGTATACCTACAGTGCTGTCAGGTGCATTACTCCATTCCTGCAGAAGGGCATGAACTGGGCTTGAGAGGAAGTAATTTTGAGTTCCATTATTTGTATTGTACTTTGCAACAAGATCAGGGAGGCCCAGGTTCATGGCCAGAAGGCACCAATCTTTGCCCATTGGATCAGGTGGATCCAAAAGTCGACTTAGTTTTCTCCTGGTAAGTAGATTCAGATCAGAAACATGAATATCCATTCCTAGGCTTCCCTGGGAGTAAACATCAAGACACCCAAAACACAGTATACTGCTAAAGCTCTCTTTATATCCCCCCATAGTGTTAGTTAGTGATGTCTCCTTTTGACTCTGTGCACGGAAAAAGTCTCTAGGCTGGTACACCATTACTGGTTCATGATGTTCCCTCAGCTGCTGAGGACTAAGGTAGTATTTCCCAGTCAGAAGACCTGGTAAGGTTGTGGCTATTAAGTTATCAATGGTGCTGCACACCGAATCCAGAAGTAAACAGCACTTGATCTTCTCTGTTTCCAGTCCTCTAACTTGAACCTCTATACCCTGACCATGATTGACCAGCAGCACTAAAAGCTCAGCTCCACGATTCATAATCTTTGATCCATTTACCCACAGACGTATATCAGCATCCCCCTCTGTGCTCTGCTGATGAATCCACCTGCAGAGATTCACCTGAACTTTATGAAAAATTCCACAAGGAAATGGGGTAAGATGTTCCACAGGAACGATTCTAACACCACCATAAATCAACACTTCATCTTCCTCATCTGTCCAAGACCTGTGGAGATTGTCAGTCTTTATGAGAGCAGGAATATCCACCATTGCTCCACTGCTAAGGTCCCTTGCACAAATATCCATGGCATCCAAAATCTGTATCAGTTCTTCCACGTCACTATCTGTCACCAGACGCTGGATGTCCTCTATAGTGTACCGACCTCTGTAGTGATGGAGGGCTTTTGGGTTCTCCACTGACAGGATTTTTCCAAGGACATTTGAACAGAGCCAGCGAGGATCCAGAAGCACAACATCTTGGACAGTTTCACTCTGCATAATGTTAATCTGTTTACAAATAGGAAAGTTACAGTTTGTATCTTGTGAAGTATAAGATGATAGCCCATGTTCTCTCCTTCCTAAAAGACTGATCCAATAATTTGATTAACACTGCTCACAGGAAAAAAAACAAATAGTGTATTTTAATATATGGCACGTACTTAGAACAAAAACCAGATTTTCTTGTTGTTTTCTACTAGTAATGAAACCATTAGAGCCCAACAGCTGAAAAGCCTAGTCATGCCCTCCAAGCTGTTTATGTAAAGGTGTTATCCTACTATTCAATTTCTAATGGACACATAATAAATCTCTCATATACAGTGAACACTTCATTGAAGGTGATAGCATAGTCATCCTTTCTGGGTATTTTATATTCTTACAACAATAGCAATAACTGTAATTCTTCCTGGTTGATGATGTTGAATGAAATAGAAGCCACAAGACATAATGATAACAGAAAGAGTTAATAAGCAGTCTCTATTTCTTACAATGTCTTAAGAGGAAGAGAAAAAAAACAAAGAACTTTAGACATTTGCTTAAACTCATAAAGCACTGTTCTATGAGAACAATATCTTGCAAATAAAGAGATACAATTTAGATAAAAGTACTTACTTCTCCTATGCTATGCAACTGCTGTGCGATGTGACGTAGGTCATTTTCACTTGCTAGCGGATTAAGATGTTCCTGTACATCATATACAAATTGCTGCAAGGACATCAGCTGATTGGGTCCATTAATTTTTCTCCATGAAGGCAGTGTGGAGATTATTTTCTCACACAGATGAGTCATAGGTGGGCAAGTCTTAAGACAAGCACAGAAAACATCCATTTGAGAATAGCAGTACTATTTTTTTTTTTATGGATGTTTAATGCATTCATAATGTATATTTAGATCTAGAGTTCCCTTTGTACTGGACCCTTACCCTTTCATCTGGCATTCACTTGCCATAAGAGCTATCTAACTTTTCTTAAAAAAGTGAATACCACTTTTTCACTGAAATAAGCAATTTTTCCAATTATCACTATGAGTTGCCTTCATGCATCTATAAGTTAATCTTTATTTCTCTAATTATCAGAATTTATTTAGAAACTGTATCAATCAATATCTGTACAGAACCAATACTTCACAAGGTGAGACAACAGGGTGCTAAATAAGAAGCAAAAATGGGACTTTGATGTATTGACTGCCTTAGATTTCACTGATGCCTTCTTCCTACATTCTCAAGCCACAGCCTCCACTTCTTATGCAGCAAACCCCTCCAGATTTCAAGCTAGCAACCACAGCAAAAATAAAGTCTTCTTAGAGAAGAAAAGCTTATTAAATCAAGACACCAGGAGGAATATAAAATACACTAAATTTTGCATAAATCCAAGTATTCTCCTCAACCCACAGAACTAACTCAGTAATACATACACTTTTAATCAATTACAAAAAATAAGTTTCAAAAGTAGCTGCAGAAAATCTTGTTGGTAACATAATATAAATCCATTTAGTACAGGATACAAAAAATTTGATTTGGTCACTCTTAGCAGGGAATTCTCAGTGGATTCATGGTGATAATATCAAACCATGGCTACATTTTTAACTTTAGTCTCATATGCATATACCTACACATACAGATACAACTGCAAGCAGTATTTTTCAATTAAAAAATGGAGTCAAAAGTTAGCACATACTCAGTTTACATATCTATATTTGGAATTATCTTTCTAACAGTTGAGAAAACTGTTCTACTCTGGTGGGTTTTTGGCAAAAAACGTATCTTCCTGAAACATATTTCTAATATATTTCCTGCTTCTCTATAATACTATGCTGATTAAAAAAAAAAAAGGGGCAGGCAATGTTGGAATCCAATCACTGGCAATCAAAATACAAAATAATGACTTTGAACTGAAATCTCATATTGTTTCCTTTCAGCATAGAGTATTTTGGTCAGCTGCTCAAAACAGCTACAATTTCAAAATACTGTCTGAATCTTTGACGTCAGGGGTTTGTTTATCACAAGACCCGTCAAGTATGCTGTTAGAAAACTGGAACAACAGTGGTTTTTACATGCTTCATTATTCTAAGTTTGAGACTTACAGTAGTTTAGTACACAAGATATTCACATGCTGGCTGATCCAACTCAGACCATTAGACGTTACTTACAGAAATTATCTGGCTCCTTATTTCTTGCAAGTGATTTCGGAGGAGCTTCATGTCTTTAGACCCAGATGCTCCAGCATCCAGGACAAATAATTTTTCTGAAATTTGCAGATCATTTCCAAATCTAAAAGAAAAAAAAATACTATTAACTTAGCTCCAAATCCTGTTTATTTCTTAATACAATTGTACTTCAGTCTTAAATTACACTAGAGTTGTTTTTCTTCAAGGAATGATGAAGTAATGATAATGCTGATATATTTTATAATAACAGACAGTACAGCTGCTTTATAATTTTCTTGAAAATAAACAGGGATATTGAGAGAAAATTGTTTTCTGTCAAGACGAAGAGTAAATATGCGTAAGAAAATTTTAACAGTATCACACGACTTGTTATTACAGAACAAAACATTTTACAAGAGCTTACAGGAATTTATTCTTTTTAAGATCTTAGTGTTGCTTGCTTTCTTCTCACTTAAAATAGTTCAGTAGTCATTGCTGTTGACAGCTCTCTTTCTCACTTCCTTTTGACTTTTTAACCGCACAAACCTGTTTTGCTAGCTCTGCACAGATTTGCATTTAAAAGGATTCCAGTGACAAAGATGACACAGTTATTTTTCTATTGGTTTATTTCAATTGATTAAGACAATGCCCCCACCCCCACTATTTTGCTGGAATTCCCACATCTGTTTCTTGTACAGCCCATGCAAATGTCTATACTCACAGGTACGGATGTTTTCTCACACCCAGTGCTTACCACTTACATGCTCACTCTGAATTTAAGTTATTACTTTAAACAATACTATGTTCATGAAAAACTCCCTATTTCCATCTACCATTTAGCATATGCTCCAGACATTTGCTGAAGAATGCTAGAAGTTTCCCTAACTTCTAATTACCTCTCGGATGCCCTTGTCACCTGTGTGACTCCACAATGTCCAGCTTTTTGCAAACTGTGTAGGGAGTACCTGCCCGCCCCATTTTAGTTTTTTTCATACCTACCCAGATCAGTTCAGAGCTAAGGGTGGTTCTCTGGTAAAGTTTCCTCTTCTGCATCCAGAGTTTTTAGCTGCAAACTGGCCACTTTTCTGAGACCAGTGCAAGACCTGAGCACCAAGATGTTAGACAGAAAGCTGAAATGGGTCTTTGGATGTAGCCCAGTGTTTACAGGGTAGGACTGCCTACGCCACAATTAATTTTGACACCACTTGGCTTATTTTAGCTCACTCAGGGCAGCTTACTCACTGCAATATTGGTAAATGTTTCAATTTTAACACAAAACAGGCTTTCTGAACGTTTTCAAAATATCGTAATATCATAAAGCTTAAGCCATATAAAAACCTTTTACATATTCCAATGCATCTTAGTACTTCTTTCTAATTAGCATGTTTAAACACTATATATCAATACACTTCCCACCTACCTGTTCCTGATTTCTTTCAACAAAGAGATGTCTTTGTCATACCAGAACTCTCCCCCAACAGGCCGAGGAAGATTCACTATGTCAGCATGTGTGGCAACCAAAACAACACGCAGGGGACTTTTCAGCTTTCCACCAAATGCTGGAAGAGAAACAAGAAGACTCCCTCACTATGAGGCATGCCCGTGGAGATGGCTGATACTGAGCCAGAAAGGCAGAAATACATATTACATTCTTCATACCAACCACTTTTGTAGTGATTTACCAATTCTAAGCACAGCCGTTAACAGTGTAACTGCTGGTGCGCTGGCAATTATCTGCTTATAGGACGGTCTATACAAGCCCAATTTTAATAGCTAGACTATTTGAATAACATCAGATACATTTATATTCTTTTACTTTATTGCTTTAAAAAAACCAGTAATCAATAGCACTAATGATATAGCTATTAACTACACACTACGATGGCATGAGGAAAAAATATCAGAAATAACAGCTTCTTGAAAGAGTTTTGCATCATCTTTGGATGGTCCTTAATACTAAAGGTGCAGAATAGAGGATCGTAAGAACACAAAATGTCCACAACATTCATATGTTGATATGAATGCTATTTTGCAGTACTTACACAAACAATGAGCTCTCACTTAGGTGAGAGTTAAGTAGGAAAGCCTGGCAGAAACCATGAAAAAGAATGAGAAAGAAAGAAAGAAATAAAGATACAAATGGCATGAATGAGGTGACAGTACGGAACACAGAATTTTCAATCTTTTCTCAAACATATTCCAGAAAAGAGAAGACATCATTAGACTATTTTTACGAGAGGGAGTACACCCAATCCTGATCTTTTAGCCTTAAAAAACTTCACATGGGAGAAATATGCTTACATCACTGCTCAGTTCTCATCAACTAAGAGCTACATAATCTTGATTAATTAATAAAACACACATTTCCCCAAATCTGTTCTTGCTAGACTGAGTAGCCGTGAAAAGCTTCCAGCAGTTGCAAATTAGCTGCAAATTGCAGCTTTGACACCTTTTTACAAATTTCTGACCTTTAACTTTCACAGGTAATTGATTGTTGGTAAGATCCAAATGCTGGTATTATTAACCTAGTAATTTGATCTAAAATAGAAAAACAAAAGAATACAGATGCCTGAACTGAAAACCAAAGGTTGGCCTTGGCTCATTGTCTGGCTGAGATAAGGCATACAGAATCGAGCAGGGCACAGAAAGAGAAAGAATAACTCTTTCCACAATATAAGTATTTAATACATTTGTCTGGTGAATCCCTTGCATTGTTACAAATGTCCATGAGTGCTGACTTAGATCCACTGGCTGGAATAATCTTTCAGATCACAGAACCAAGACACATGTCAGAGCTTGGTTAGTCCAAGAAACTCACAGTCTGTAGACCAGTGCTCAGCTACAAACACAAGTCACATATCGTATATACACCTGGATTACCGGACTTTTTAAGAGAAATGTTAATTTCTTTGCCTGCCAAGTAATTTAAAGTAAACCTGAATAAAAAACAAGTAAAATTACCTAAAACCTGTGCAAAATTGGCGAATATGTGAAATTTACAGGAAATACTGATTTCTGTAAACCCTGACGCACCAAAAAGTTATCATATTTGAAGTCCAAATACAACTCTAGTTAAAGACATGAAGGCTGTACATACTGAGGGGTAATGCTGTTCCACAATACCGTTCTGTCCTGTTGTCACTGACAAGACTAACTTATGCTGAAAACACTGTTAATTAGGGCTAGATATAAGAGGAATATAAGCAATGTGTCTAAACTTGGTTTTGAATGGTTCCAGCCCTCTGAAACTCTTGACAGCTTATCTGATGTGAAACTTCATCTGCCATGTTCAGATGTAAATCCCAGTGCCACAAAATATTGCACTGTACCCCATGACCCTTTTTAGTTGAACTAAGTGGTGTGTGCAACTCTTCTGGCTTTGTCCAGAGATAAAATTTCCATTTTCTAAGAAACCTTTAAAAAGTTTGTTTGAATACATGGGGATGAAGACACCCAACATGGATGATGTATGGAGTTGCAGAGAAATACAAGAAGCTTTATTCTACAGACCTCTAATACTTCATTAACAGGCAGAAAAGCATACCTATTGGCTCCTCAACTGGGACCAGTGATTTCAGGAAATTGAGCCAAAAGGTCACTTGGTTTAACTGGATTTCATAAGGCTCCTCAAGACTAAAAAGCACTATGTGAATTGCAGTGTGATCATTTGCAGCAAAATAATCAAAACAGCAGAAGTACACAGGATTCCCAGAGAATTCCCAGATGCTGAAATCACCAACTCCTGAAAAATAGACAAACAGATGAAGAGATCACATTTCATCAGTAAGCATTTTCTGGCCATGAGAAGACAAACAAAATAGTTAATCTGATTTAAACTGAAGATAAACTGTACACAGGTGAGAAATAAAGACTTAAAATGCAATCATGAACAAAGGGAACAAGTTTCAGAGGCTTAGAAGTTGGACCCTCAAAATCTGTTCCTCTCTCACATTCCCTTCTCTAGGACATTTAGCTGGATGCCATATGTAAGCACCTGTGCTAAATGCATGCCATCTTATGCATCAAATTGAGCTTTGCCTTGAACAGCAGCAGATCTTGTAATTGCCTTGAAAACCAAGAATAATGGCTCCCATTCTTTTCCTGTTCACTCCAAAAAATATTAGTATTTTAATAATTTTTTCTTTTTTTAACATGCCACCATTGATTTCAAAAACCGCTGATGTACATTCTCAAAGAAGCTGTTTTTCTTTACAGAATTGTACTATTCACACTGTGTTGGTAAACCACGGCTGAGGAATCACCGTGTTAAGGATCCCAAGGGCTCCATGCTTCCTTTTGCTATCTCCTTTAGCTTTGGGAGAGAAAAGTGTTAGAATGTTGCACTTCCCAGATGCACCATCTGATTAACATCTGCCACACTTGTACTACTTCTAAATAAATAAATTGTGATTTAAGATGCACCTCAAACTTCTAGAAGGAAAGAAGTCAGAAACTTCCAACTTGCTGTTAGGAGTACAGCTATTCACAGTTCACCTGTGTGTACACTTTGTTTTGTATCAAGACAGTACAGAGAAAAAAGAAACCCCTTCTGACAGTCTGTGGCACAACTCTCTGCTTCCCTGCAGAAATTGACTTGGTTTCAAATTACACTGAAAGAAGAAATTAGCTTGCACAAGGAAGAAGCTTTAGCTTGGGAAACTCTTCAGCATCTAAGATAAATGTTTTGTTACTGCATTTCTTACTGTGCAATCACATAAGGAGGTTTCTGTCTCCAAAGTAAAATCTCGATTAATTCTAACTCAGCTTCAAAATTGCAGCTGCGAAGGCACGCAAAACCTTTTCCTTATGAAAAAGAGATCTGACCACCTATATAAATGATGATTATTATGGCTAGTGACGTATAAGCACCATTTGCATGGTCTCACAGCCAGATGCCAGGTACGTACTTACGACACCTTCTGTTATTGACCCCTCTTAGTGCTACCTGGCTTCAAGTGCAGACAAGTTATCTTCCTTGCAAAACAAGAAATGAAATCAAAAGCCCCACTCACCAAGCCTGATGAGCTCCAGGGCTCACCAAATATGCTCCAACCCTGTCATGGGGTCAGTATGTCCTTTGCATAGCTGGGAATATAGTTAAATGGTGAGGAATAAATGGGACCAGACTAAATTTGATGTAATTCCCAGATGGCATACGATATAGGTGAAGGAGCCTTCACACTAGTGGCCACTTTGCTGACCTGCTCCTGTCATACCAAAACCCTCCTTTCTACTCTCCCGCTTATTGACCTCAAAAATATTTCTATGTAATACTGTAAAGATCTGACATGAGTGATTAAATGTATATTACAACAGCTACAGGCAGTTTTACTTTTTTCTTAAATAAATTAAATCCCACCAGTGTTAAGATTGTCAAACACAGTCACTACAATACCAAGTCAGACTTTTCCCCCATTTTTATTTTTAAAAAGAAGTAAAATGGAATTAACTGTCCTGCAGGATTAAGGCACCCCAGGCCAGGGCTCTTCTTACCATGCAAGCAGGCATTCTGGATGTCAATAGACTTGGTGGACTGGTCATCGGAAGAGAAGTGAGAGTGATGAGCAGGTGATACGAAAGTTTCTAATACCCCTTTGGTCAGGCCCGGCTCAAACATCATACTACGGCTTCTCACGCTGACATTTTCGCAGCCAGGATAAAGATTCGTAATACTTACTGAAACTGGGTCAGTGAAAAGAACATGAGATTACCAACCATGTGAAAATCACAACCAGATCACTCCAAAACAAGTATGCAAGCATAAAAGCAGATTAAAAAACCCGAAGTGCTCTTCAAAGAAAGGAGATTACTATGAAGCCATGAGCATACACAACAACATCCTTATTCTGAGTGATTAAAAGGAAAACATTAAAATGATCCTATACAGCATTATGCCCATTAGCAGATATTCTTCTGAGTTGGAAGCATAGAAAAAGACTGAATTATATGTGTATGAAAGGTTTCAATAGTTAAAGTTAATAGAAATACATTATTTGGTGTTTTTTTTTAGCTAAGGGCTGCAATTTCATTGCATGATCTAATATTATTGGCATGGAAATGTCACATATTTATATCACTGATTCCTATAAGTAATGACAAAAAATATCACTGTGTAACAAGTGTCTCTGAGGGAGAAAAGCAGGCCCCTAACCAAAATTATTTTACTAACAAGCAACTTTTTTTAGTTCATGTTTAATTCAGATTCCCAGAGTGCAAATGAGAAACAAAAAGGCTTTTTAACTGACTTGCACCATCTAGTGGATAAAGATTTCTTTCCTCCACTAGATGAAAAATGCTAATATTTGGGTTTTACAATAGAAAGAGATCACCTGATAGCTGTAAGACTATACTTTCATATTTGATCTCTTAGTGTAATATCTTTGGGCTCTTGTAAATAAAAACTTGGTGAATTTGCACACTTATTTTTACAGAATTTAAACAAACACATAAACAAATCCTGTGATCAAACACAGACAAAATTGTGCTGATTTAAATATTTATCTGATTATGTCACTCAAACCATAATATCATTTACATGCTATATAATGATTTACATCCCAAAAGAACACATATTGAAAGAAGCAAAAACCAAACCTCCAAATGTTAAAATAACACCACAGTAGCTTTGTATGTACAGAACTGCACAACTTGCCGGCTTTATATCTAGGTAAGCTCTTTTCAAGGGCATGCTTAAAATTCACCCTTATTTCTACACTGATTTGCCAATGTGACTGGCAGTCTTTCTGATTTCATGATGGTGTGAGCATGTAACATCGCTCCTTTGGTTCTCTTACTGACCAAAAGAAAATACTCTATCTTCAGTCAAAGCCTTCCTGTATTGCCTCCAGGAACTGATATTCCTTGAGTGACTTACCCCCTTGGTATGACAAAGTAAATTAAGATAAATAAATCAAGAACTTTTGATTGATTGGTTTAACCAAGTTATTTATTCTGCTGTCACAGATGTGAGCCACCTGTGTTAAGTAAACATCAAACGCAGTAATAATCTCTGTGCCATGGATCTTGCCTTGTTAAGCCACTCTGTGCATGCCCTAGAGCCTCCTTGGGTGAATAGAGAGACAGTAGAGATGAAAACTATTACTAGCACCATTCTAACATTACATTAAAATGATGAATAAAATCCAAACCTGCAAGTATTACCCAAAAGGTTTTGTTTTTTTTTTAAAAGGCAACCCTGGCCCCATCAAAAACTTACATAGTAAGACCACTCCTAAACATCAATTTAAATTTGGGCTCCTGAACATGCTTAGGTCGTGTATATTGTGTAGGCTCCCAGAACTAGAAAAGGGACCTGGACAAGCAGTTCACTGGTCTTTCCACTGCCCTCCTTTTGGTTCTTCCAAAACTGGGCACATGCTTAAGTGTAAACCTAGCTAGTTTCTCCACACCTTGCAGCTCTTCCCATTTTGCACAGGCCAACCGGTGTTACATGAGCAATGTAACACTTGTAAACATTTACTTCAATTTAGAAAACTTTCATTTTCACCTTGTTTGGAGACAATTTTAGATACCTCTAACTGGGCTAATTCAATCCTGTACCTTGTGGAAAAGCCCTCCAAGGCATCAGAGGCACTTCTGAAGACTGTTCTTACTTAAAAATCACAAAAAGATGCAGCAACTGTTTCAATTTTACAGTATTTATTGAATGTCCTCCAGAAAAAACAAAGCTAGTAGTGACACTGATGTTTGCAGCCTAGGACTTTTTGTGAATAATGAACACCAGTGTTTACAAGTCCTGTACTCCACTCTGCAAGTTCACTTATGCAGCATGTAAGCAAACAAAACCTTAACTACTCATGTATCCTTCATACTTGCTGGTACTTTTCCTCTTACTTTAGGTACAAGCCTGTGCACAGAGATGTCAATTCCCTCTCCCCTTTTCTACTGTTTCTTAAATGCTTAGCCGGTCCTGTGTTTTGCAGTGCAGCCAACGGCTTTTTCTTAGGAGCTACAGAGACTAAGAGAAAACTGTTTTCTCATGCAAACATTATAGCTCAAAAGCATACCTGAAGGTTTGGAAGACAAAGGAGATGGGGGGAATCTGCTTGAGTTTGTGGAGGACAGCCTAGGCCTACGTCTTCGGAAAAAGCTTCGTATCAGGCCACACTTGAGGGACTCCACGAGGGTGGTTTTCCCAGCGCCAGAGTGTCCAAACAACTTCAGTTTGATCCGGGGCTGTGGATTCTGTGTGTGTCTCAGCTGCTGGATAAAAATCCCCCGGTGTGTATCCTAAAATTCAACACAAAAAAGAAATCAGAACATGTGACAGGGAACTTCTGCCTCCCAACAAACTCAACATGGGGTTTAGATATACTTTCTTGCCAGACTGGTGTTCATCTGGTTCATCATGCAAGCCCATCAGTTACTGGACACACAGACAACAGCTTAATGCTCACTCTCAAGAGCCACCTTGAGGTTTCATGAAAATCGCATGCCCTCAGGCTCAACATCAGTGAATGGAATTATTTTAACCTCCAACGGAGAAGACAAAGGCATCAAAACTACCCTCTTTCGATACCCTTCTCCTAACCCATCAGTCTCAGAAGGTAAACCAATATACATAATCTGAATATACATGCAGCACTGAAGAATTTTGCTGTGCCAGCTATCACCTAAGCAATCCAACAATTCAATGTGCATTTCTTTACATCAACTTTTCCTGTGTTTCTCATGTTTGGGAGATATTTAAGGAAATGGGGAGAAAGCAGAAAAGCAGGAGGGCAAAGGAATTAGATTAATGTCCCCTTACTTCGCTCCCTCATTTGCAGCTGAGAGAGAGGCTCTGTTGTTCTGCATTTGTACCTAATTTACATGTAGGATGAGCCCCCCCTGAATTACAGGCATGCAGCACCTGAGCCGAGAAATTTGACAGAAACAGTAGCGCAAACAATTCAGTTCCTTTCTCACCAGAAGGCCTTTAATATGTTAATTGCAATGCAAACACTGCACTGTTACAGCTAATACTGAATCCTCCACAAGTGCCACTCTGATAGTAGGTTCTTCATGTGTCTGTATTAGCGGCAAAACACTTCACAAGCACAAAAAGGAAGTGTAAGGTACGCCCTGTACTAGATGGTACTGACCATTTTGAGTAGTACTAAATAGTTTCAGCGGTTAGACATAAGTTGTTAATTTCAATTTATCAGATTCTCTGTTGCAAAGTATAATCTAACTATGTTAATGGTTAGCACGTATTTTCCCTACATATATATACGCAGGCCTTCAGTAATGTATATTCCACTATCAAGAAGAAAGTTACAGTTACTAATATTTCTTTCAAGAGAGATCTACCTGACCTTCTTACTTTGTTCTAGGTCAATTTGTATTATTTTCATATTTACATCATGACTAAATCACAAATTCCCCTGCCTGCATGGAGACATAGGTAAGAGTTAGGTGTGGGGATGTAACTCTGCAAAATAGAACCTGTTATGACAAATGTTTACAAAAGTTGTCATTGCAAAGGACATTGGAACTTCCACTTTCTCACATCTTCATATATATATAGTTTACAATCCTAGGAAGTACAGATTTGCTGGAAGGCCTAAAGGGCATGATTGTACTTCCACCTTGGCAATTCACAGTGTGCACCATCTTCTATGAGCAATGGAAATGGTCATTTATTTCAGATTCCCCAATCACAAAGGCTTCATTATAATTGTAACAGGATTATTTTAATGGGTCTGGCTCCTGCCTGTAATGTCCAGGCAAGTAGTCTCTGAACCTTCCCAGCACGAGTGATGCTCCCTATCTGACTAATCAATGTTTATCAGATGTGTCAGACATACCGCATTACAACAAACCCTGGTCAGCTTTTTCTTTTAGTTGGCAAGACATTTGGATAACTGAAATTGCACAATTAAAAGATGACATTGAGAAATTATGCAACTATTCCATATGGTATTAACATTTTCATAAGGGGCACAAACCCCTCATGCTTCATAACCTTAATCTAAATGAAATGGTGACGGTGATGAGATATCATCTTGTGTCATCTTGGGAGATGTGCTAATTCTTAATAGTTTATTTTCTACTAGATGCGTTAGATGCTTTGCTAGGCACTGTCAGAGACTGAAAGATATAAATCAGTGGTGCAAACTAGCTTAGCCAGCTTCTTTAATATGTACACATTTGTTTTAACTGATGGCATAATTTCAAATTAAAAATATGGAAAGGAAAAAGAAAAAAAAGACACCATTGCAGTTAGGAATTTTGCAACAGATTTTAGAATGGCTTTAATGAAAACCTCAGTTAAAATTTATGCATTCCCAACCTTTTTAAGTCTTGCAAGCAGACTGGCTACATGTTCATGCTGCTCTGCTCTGGCGAGGTCTTCTGCTGTTTTCCCATCCTGGTAAAACACGAATTATTAGCAGCAGTTCCTTGCTTTTTCTTTTGCAGATGAGCATCTGTATGCCACTGTAACAAGATACTTTGAATTCAGAGTCTCAGAGCAAAGTCAACACTCCTCCTCCTGAGCTCCATTTCTCTTCTCACCAATTAGGGGATGACAGTGATTTCTAGGTATTGTGCATTGAATAGATTTAAAAGCTCACAAAGATGGACACATCAGCATATTGACTCACATGAACAGCAAGTGAATGTTTGTTTACCAATGGATAAAGACTGATAGTGGCATATCTGCCACTGGAGGATTCCAGAAAGCAAGAAATTTATAAGGGATGCAATTTAAATTGCATCAGCAAATTTAAAAGGAGAAGCAAAGCTGCCTTCAGCATTCTGGTCTTGCCATTTAGTTACTCATGTTTCACAGATCAGGAGTTTAATATTAAAAAGACTGAAAGAAAAATTGCCCACTACTTTGACTCTTACAGCTACATTATGCTATTGTACGGTTTTAAATTTTGGTAAGAAGTAACTAATTTAGGAGTAATTTGCTTATTTGACTCTCTTAGATAAGAGAATTAGAAAATACATCCATAAGATAAATAGCAAGTTATTCTCCTATTCCAGGTTACCTGAAAATACAGAGTATCTAAACACCAGTATAGCAACATGTAAGCAAAACTGACATATAAAAATGGCTTCGTTGCAGGGTCCATGAAAGCATCTTTTGCACCTACTGGTAATATTTTATCACAAGTGCTGACTGGCTTCCTATGTGGCAAATCAGACAGCCTGCAAGAGCTGATCCTGAGTTCAAGTGGCATGTGCAACCACCTGCACCCGAAATTTTTAATCTATCTGACAATTTTAAAGTTGGTTTAGAAACTTCCATGTGGTGAAGCCAACAACATGGTGTCCGTTAACACATGAGCACAACAGATCTTTTGGGGCAATTTTCAAACATTGGAAATGATTGTATACTACAGGAGTGGAAGGTTTTCTAAGGTCACTTAACACCATCCATGCAATCAAATAAAAAATTTAATTTAAAATGGTCCCAAAATGGGCTTTAGTCTAGGAAGAAGGCAGGGAATTCATAAGACAGGCCAGTTACTTAATGGTGTTGGAAAAGTTAGCTCCTCAGAAATAGCATACTGAGAGAATAAAAAGGCAATTAATTCTACTGCACTGGCTCAGAAAAAGCTGTTTAGAACTTTTCAGAACTGTTTAACATCCCTCTAGCAAACTAATGCATAACTGAAATATTAAAATCACTACATGCAAGTTCCTCTGGTCCCTCTCCTCCTTTTTCCTTCTCTTTGCTACCACACTGCTGGAATAATGAATAGTTAACATATATTCAGTCTTCTACTTCTGCTAGCTTTAATATCAACACTATTTATTTTGTTATTTTGTCCTTCAAAGTGACCTAAACTAAAGAAACAAAAATGTACTTTCATCTTGGAAGAACAGTTGTCCACACAGGCAATTATACCTACACAGCTGTCACGACATAAATGAAGTGCAACAGCTCAAGTATTCCCCCATCACCCTTCTGTTTTAGCTCATCTCTACAGTATGTAGTGAACATCCACACACACCTTGGGATGTAACTAACAAACAAACGAACAAGACAAAAACAGGCGACAAAAGAAATCTGTAGAGCATCCTACCAAGTCCACTGCATGCACCTTTCATTCTTATTACTAGAGGACACGGCAATAAACAATCCAATAATTATACCAAAAAGTAATTATTAAGTACTAAACTTGTTTAAGCCACAATTCCAAGCTGGCATTCTCCTGCTACATAACATCTGTGCTTAAAGAAAAAACTGCAGTGCTAAATCTAGAGGAAAAAACCACAAAAAATTTGTATTTTTGACCAAATGGGTAAAGCAAATGATACAGAAGTTTTCTCCTTTTCCTCGCCCATTTCAGCCATCTCAGGAATAATTTGTTAGGAAAAGAATTCTGAAAAGTGGACTCAACTAAAATCTAATGACAACACCTTTTCCACAGAGCAATAGTTATTTCTAAGCAGAATACACTGGTTACAGTGAGAAGCAGCATAAAATGATCCAATGGATCTGTATATAAAACATGGTTAGTTTGTTCAAAAAACATGCAATAGCATGTATGATGTCTATAACTTATCATGTATATGATGAAGGACACTTCATTCCTGCTGTGGATATGTCATTAGGAGGATGTTTTTCACCTTACTGAGAATGAATAATACCTTCAGTGTTACCAGTTGGAAACACTGGTTCTGGCTGATCTGACATGAATGATTTAGTTTACAAGGATAGTTGCATGTTAGTTCATTCATCTGTGCAACCACACATCTCACACCATAAAACCACAACTTTTTAACCCCCTTAAAAGCAAGAAAAATATTTAAGATACACACAATGCATTTGTATGTTTCTCAAATGTGATGTGAAACGACCTGAGTCTTAATGACCTTGACTCACTGTGCTGGTAGAAAACACAATACAAGTAATTCTTAGGTGAAGAAATTACTAGGTACAGATGAAGTGATAGCTGTACTGTACCATAATCAGTTCCAAACTCAGCTGCAAGAAGGGAACAAGTAGACAACAGAGACATAACAAATCTATACAAATCATATTGTATAACGTACAATAGCTGTTCTTTTAAACTCTCAAAATGTATTGCCCTTTCCCTACACCCATCTATGAGTTCGTTTTCTACTATGAGGCATAAAAGAAGAAAAACAGCATCTCTCAATACTTACAGAGGTTAATGCTTCTACATTGGCACCGGTAAGACAAAGGAACCGGACAACATCAAGAATGCCATTGTTTGCTGCCAGGTGTAAAGGTGTTCTTCCATACTAATATGAGGAAAGAAGTGTCATTAGATTAGTCAAAGAACTTCACTTCAAACGTTATGACTAATAATTAAACATATTAAAAAAATTTACATACTGATACACAGGAAAGGTTTTGCAAAAACTGCAAGAAAAAGTACTTTTGATTACAGCTTAAGCACCCTTGCAGAAAGTGCAATTAAAAACAAAGGATACAAGACTATTTTAAAAAGGGGAAACAATTTTATAGCTAAATCCCTCACAACTGTGGAGGAATCCTTTAGAGTTTTTTGGCTTTATTTGAGAATGTCCTTTTAATTCCTGAAAATTTAATTGCCTTTTTACTTAATTAAATATGAACCACTTAAACAACACTAACTCCTTAACCTTTAGAAGTCTGGGTTCTATGTCAATCCAAGTATGACTGAAGATCACGTATCTGCAGTCTCCCCCTTCCATCCAAAGAAATAAAAGGAATGAATGAAAGAAGTCAGCACGGAGTAATATATTTTTTCAGTGAAGAGGGCAAGTGCTGTAAAGCATTGCTTTCCCAATTTTTTCTTTTTTTTCCATGAACCTCTTTACTGACAACAGGTCCTCATGACATCCACTTCTGGTTTTTCATGTTCAGGGCTATTGTTATAAAAACTACCATTTATTCTCTGCTGGTAACCTACTATTACTTCACATTTTTATGCTTTCAATACCGTGCTTCCTGTCTACAATCAGAAACAAACTCATAAAACTACTTCTTGAAAGAGTATTTGAGAGCAAAGCAAACTTTCTGATAACTGGAACCTAAAAAGGTGCTCAGGCTGCTCCAAACCCTAAATATCAACTCAATTAGCATCCCACTTGTATTACAAACAATGCGTCCAGCAGGACCAGGGCAGTGATTGTCCCCCTGTACTCAGCACTGGTGATGCTGCACCTCGAATCCTGTGTTCAGTTTTTGGCTCCTCATGACAAGAAGGACATTGAGGTGCTGGAGCATGGCCAGAAAACAGGAATGGAGCTGGTGAAGAGTCTGGAGCACAGATCCTATTGGGAGCACCTGAAGGAGCTGGGTTTGTTTAGCTTGGAGCAAAGGAAGCTCAGGGGAGACCAGACTGCTCTCTGCAACTGCCTGAAAGGAGGGTATAGTGAGCTGGGGGTTGGTTTCTTGTGCCATGAAACAAGCGACACAACTACAGAAAATGTCCTCAAGTTGTGCCAGAGGAGATTTAGACTGGATATTAGGAAAAAATTCTTCACTAAAAGGGTTGTCAAGCACTGGAATGGGCTGTCCCAGGAAGACCATTTCTGGAGGTATTTAAAAGTCACGTAGATGTGGCACTTGGGGCCATGGTTTAGTGGTGGACTTGGCAGTGCTGGATTAACAACTGGACTCTGATATTATAGTTATTTACCAACCTAAATGCTGTGACTCTAAATGAACGCATGTGATGTTCTACTGTGCTTAATCTGTGAAAAAAACAAACTTTCCTTCAATCAGTATTACATACATGTGGTACAAAGCCACATGTTTGGACCAAGGACAGAAGGTCATTTTGTTAATGCTCTGTTACTACAGGGCTTGCTTCTGGAGAGAAGTAGAAATTAAGATTCTCTATTTGACAAGACTCAAACTCACCATTTCAAATAAAGGGCACTCTAAAAATCTCTCCAGAATACATTACTCCTAAAAGAATTAACAGCAAAAGAATAACTACAACCCCAGCTTCTTGTAGCCATGATCCCACAGGCACTGAACACTTGAAGGCTGATTATTTTTTCCATAGCATACTGGCAATGGGTCAGTGATCCCAGCTCAGCATTCTCCATTAGGAAAAAGGATGACAGCCTCATGATCCATTAACTCAACTTCTCTAAAATGTGCTCTTATCTGTGGGTCTGGGTTTAATTGCCTAGTCAATCAGATTTAAGCTGAGAAGCAGGACTGGGGAGCTTATTGTTTTAACTTTTTTTTATTTGACTGCTAATGATTTCAATTGTTGAAACCAAAAGTGATTGCACTGGACAATCCTCCAGCCAAAAATCTGATAATTTTCTTTACCTGGCTAATACAATGCAAGTGCTTTGGTAATAAATAAAAGTGTTAACTAGCTATGTATTATTGCTAGAATATGTACTTTTCCAGAAAAAAAACACAAAGAAGCTAAAATACCTGAATCAAAGAAATTGCAGTTAGCAACATAAAGATTCCTGTAAGTAACTTTTAAACTTTGTTGCATATATAAAATTTATATAGGACAGAGAAAGACATCGAGAGCTAAATATCAAGCCCTAAGCACCACAGCCTGTCAGCAGAGCTCAGTGGCTGACCTTGACCTATTCAAACTATCCGCAGGAAAGTTTCCTGAAGCAGCTTACTTCTCTCTTAAAGATCTCTAGGAGAAAAGCTGTAATATAAACCTGTAAAACATTATGTTTAGTTATCCGACATGCTGCAGCAAGAGAACAACAGAAGCAACTAAAATGGCACTAGTGGCTCAAAAGTAAGGGACAGGTAATGAAACATTCTTTTTGGAAAGTGCTTACAACTACAGATCGTTTGCATTTTGAGCTGGCATTCATCTACCAATAATCATGGCAATCAACATTTTTAGAATTAGAACACGGTAGCATAAATATATGAATTTTCAATTTTATGTATAACTTGATGTTACATATGAAATCAAAGCCATCTGCAATGCATTTCATCTGTTCTTTTGCACGTAGATATAATCTGCATAAAGCAAAACTACATGGCTAGGGAAGAAGGCTGGCAAAATATACTGTGGTAATTCACCTGGCTTCTTTCTTCATGGATCTTTAATAATCTCTTCAACTGAAATGAACTTTGGTAAATTTGTGAGGCGAGTCATTTAATGCTTTGCATTTGGCCACTTTAAGAGAGAAAAATCAACGAAAAGACCGTCATATCAGAGGACTTGAACAGATCCTCGGATGAAACAGGTGAGCTAATAACATACTTCAGCATCCATATTCCATTTACCTTATTAGGGACATCCAAACTACAACTTGCTTCACAGAGTGCCATCACAATAGGCACATTCCCATCTTTGCAGGCCACATGTAAGGGAGTGTTGCCATGTCTGTCTTGGAAATCTACAAAACATCCTTGACTGATGAGAGTTTTAACTACTTCTATTTGACATCTTCTTACAGCAAGGTGCAGGGCTATGTGACCATCCTGAAATCAAAAGGCAGCTTGTAAGTGAGATCAAATAATGCTAAAAATGAAAACATTTAGCAAAGTCACAACCATCTCAAGTAACAGGGTGCATCTCCTTGCCTCAAGAATCACAACAGTTTTTAATTTGAAGGTGGAGGCAGGGAGATGCACCATATCTCTCAGAACAAATAAGCCATGGGATGAAAGCAAATTTCTATTAAGTCACTGGGCTTTTGCAATGGAATGGATGAAACACAAGTACACATTCTCTTCTAAGAGCTTTCCTAGGAGGCAGGAGAGTGATCAACTGTAACAACCAGCTGAATATTGTAAACTCTAATATTTACTAGATGGAAGTTTGCGACGCAAAAGTCATGCAATCTGCTTTGCAATCAGTAACTTTAAAGACAGAACTTTCTCTCTGGAACAAATTAAAGAGACAATGTAATGGGAAAAAAATTCAATTCTTTTAGAAGTGAAAACATTTTTCTGAACTTACTTTCATAACTATTTAGCTAATATTGGCAATAAAGATAGCTAAAAGAACAGCCATACCAAAAATACAAGCAATGAAATTCCAAATTTATCTGTTGGGATTACATAATGAAACACAAAAATTGATTCCCAATCAAATAGAGTCCTATTTTCAAATAGTTCTTATTGGAAATGGGTGTGATTTATCCAACCCATGGAAACAGAAGGCCAACAGCAAATGCATCTTCTTCTCTGAAGTTAGTAGTTTGTTGCCAATTACAGAACCTAATGTTCCTGCCATTTTGCAAACAGTGTTACTCATGGGGTAATAACTGATAAGGAGATAATGGATCAGCAAAAACACAGTCATAGAATAATAATTGTCAGTGGGCAACCTTGAAGACTATTGCAGCCATCAATAGGCTCTGTGTGAACTGCTACGAAAATTCATGTCAAGGAAACAATGCTGACTTGCAGCACTTGAAAAAACTGAGATACGTCCCTGTGATGTCCGAATATAACTAACCTTGTCTGTTGCATGAAGGTCAGCCCTGTGTTCTGCCAAGCATTCCACAATATCATGGTAACCTCTCGCAGATGCTGTCAGGAGTGGGGTCTCCCCTTCTTTGTTTTTAACATTTACATTGCACCCTGCTTCACAGAGTGCTTTGGCAACACAGTAGTAGCCGTGCCAAGCAGCGCAATGCAGTGGGGTTTCTTCTTCCTATCAACGTGGAAAATCAAGAAACAGTACTGAACCAAACTCCAGGAAGAACAATTCTGTAACTTGAAAGACAAAAATATGGTATGAATAAAAAACAAAAAAAAGACTATTAAGTAAGTCCTATAAAATGATGTTGTAATTTCTAATGCTGACATTCTAAAAGCAAGAATAACTTCAGCTGACATACAAGTGATTATGGTACTTTGTATGTCAGCAATCCTACTTTAAACTGTCCATGCTCCTGAAGCTCTCTTGGTTCTCGCCCTTGAAAACAGATCCTTGTTCACAAGCAACTTCTACAGTCTGTGTGCTGAGACTAATGTGGTGTTTAAAAGAGATCAATCACCACGGAGATGTGAATCCCAACAGGACTTGCAGTTTGAGGCAGATCACTCTGCTTACCATGTTCAGAAAGAACATTCCAATGTTCTACGAGTGTAGGTACTTAGAAATCCGAGTCCTTTAAAGACTTACCACGACAAGCCTTTGAAACTGTCTGCATTTGGAGTTCAATTGTGATCGAAGTACTAATTTGCTTTTTGCTTGAATCCAGGAAACTTCAAAGTATTCAACTTCAATTCATTGTACATCAGAGCGTTATGAGGAACACCATTAAAAACCTCAACTGTTTCACAAAAACATGCTGAAAGTACCCCACTCAAGAAGCAGGGAGAATTAAAATCCATTAAAGAAGTAGCTTTATCAGATTCTAAGAAATAGGATATCCTTTCTGTACCTGGCAAATATCAATGAAGAGAAAATGGAGGCTGATAATAGCAGAGGACTTGCACTGTATTCAAGGTTTCTGTAAAAATCTGAGGGTAAAGTTATAGATGAAGAGTATGTCCTGTTCTCCCTCAGCCTAGGGCTGCTTAAACAATAAACAGGAAGTCCTAGAGGAAGCAGCACTTGGGGAGGCTTATGGAACTCACACACAGTCAAATTAGGGTCAAATGGATTTTGTTTTTCTATTAAGTCTTTTCTTACTTGTTTCCTTCCAAGAGTTCAGACTTCTAAAGAAGCCCTCCTGAGCCCTCCTCTCATTTTCAAAAATGAGTCCCTGACACCACAGAAAAATCCCATGACTGCTAAAACCAAGCAGAATTCAAGACAAAAACTAATAAAAATCTTTAGCTGAACTTACAAAGCACACACCAACATCCACACCTTCATGGAGATGTTTCTCCAGCTTTAAGCTTTTATTTTGGAGAGAACCTATGTTCTGTTTTTTTCTCGCAGTTTTTCATATAGCCTTTATCTATTAAAAGCTATCAAAACCACCATAATTCTAGTTTGAAAACACGCCAGAGGCTAAGGGCAAGACTTGAAGTTTTGCCCACTTATATAAAGCCTTATTTGTTGAAAAAAATGCACAGCGTTTATGACTCACCTTGTCTTGAAAGTCTGGATTGGATCCAATGCTACAGAGAAACTGAACCACATCCACATGCCCATACCGAGCTGCCACATGAAGAGCGGTCTCCCCAGACTGCAATTACAGGAGAACATGCCAGTGTGATTTCCTGTGCCACCCCATGACATGCACTGCCTGTACTCCTTGTACAGCTTGAATGCCCTGAATCGTGCATGGGATACTCCCCCTGCTCCATAGCCCAGCCACACAGCCCAGTCAGCAGAGCCTACAAACTGGCTGTAAGTCAGACACACCACCACCTGGCAGGTGGGTTATTTCTTCAAAGGCTTCCTTTTTCCAGAACTTATTTTCCTAGTTTATTTGTTTCAGTTCACAGCCACAATATGGCTAATTTCTGAGCAATACGAGGAGGAAGCTGTGTGCGCAACTGTGTTGAAACAGACGTCCCATTTCTCTTCAGAATATTTCCATACGCTGCTCCCCTGCCTTGTATACTGAAATGTAAGGAGCTGCCCTAACACCTTTGTATACCCTGGTGCATTTTGGTCACTATGTCTAACTATTTGCTACACTTTCTTTTTTAAAATTATATAAAAAAGAAACGGTATTTTTATTGAGAGAGCAACCTCATTCCTAGTAGCCTTATCAGGAGTCAAGCAACAATTTTCCTAATGTACCTTGCCTTGCACTGGATTCCTCAACAAAGCAAACTGCGTTTCACAAGCACAACGGCTTCTGTACTGGAGCTTTGGCTACCATAAAACCATTGCTCTGGCGTAAGGATTTAACAGCAAGTAGTTTCTAGGGCAAATAATTGCTCAAATAACACTGCTAAAGACAAGGTAAGTGGTCATCAGTATAAACTGTTAGGCTTTCTTATACTCAACTTAATAACAGTCATATTTACTTGTCAGACAAAAGTGGGATGAAAAACTGAATCACAATTTCACCCTGAGTTCCAATGAGAAAATTTAGTCTTCAAGTGAAAATTAATTTAGGTTTGCGCTTCCCCACCTACCCACCACGTATTTACCACATTTAACATGCACACTTGGCTAACATTTGTCAAGAAAACAGTACGTACATCCAGCTACTTTAAACCTCTGTTATCACTATGTCAACTTAGAAAGCCACACTAAAAAAGCCAGTCAAATTTCTGGAATTATGGCACAGCTGAAAACCATTCCAACTAAAAGACTTCTCTCTTTGCTAAGATAAAGTTACAGGAAAAGGCCCTCGGCATAAAAAGGAGTTATTTTCTTACCTTATCCTTAATATCCAAAGGACATTCATTATCATTGAGAAATTTCAGTGTTTCTACATGACCATGTCGAGAAGCCCAATAGATTGCATTAGATCCAGCCTGTCAAAAATATTTAATTTCCTATGTTATTGATCAATTTAAAATCCTAATTCTAAATTTTCAGCTGAGGTATACATGCATTTAGATGTACACAGACACACTGAAAAGCTATTCAAGCTTATAAGAACACATCCACTTTAAAAAAAAAATTCAAATTGGTTTAACAACCCCACATACCAAGAGTGACAACAAAAACTATGCAAGGATGATTAACAGGATTACTAACTGTTTGTGAGGATAATCCTCTTCTCCCTTGTTAGGGAGTTCTTTGGAAAGAAGAGTCATGAGATAAAAACCTTTTTTCTTCTTACTTTACCATCTATTAGATGGAGAAGCAGTCCATCAAGCTTGCTATAAATGAATTGTTACAGCACATTTTGAAAAAAAGCTTGTTGCAAAGCATATCCTTCATCAAAGATGAATTTTTGTTGCAATATTCCCCATAGCTAAAATATTCATTTATCAGTGTATATTAAATAAAGTTCACCACTGTGTTTTAGGGCAATCACTAATTTGAACTAATTGAGGTGCTTTTATAAGCCTGAACTACATTTTAAGATTAGTGTAATTCAAATTATTTCAGCTAATAAAGTGATGAAAATCAGAGGATAAGTATTAGTAACAAATGACATTGCTAAAGACTTGCTTTTATGTTTTTCTGTGGAAGACAGAAAACAGGATTTACAGCTCAGAGTTTTTAATTTCCAACACCACTTGATCTGAACTGATTGTCTCCTGCTAACTGTACCAAAAAACTTATAAAGAGCAGTTGAAAAAGCAGACCCCCAACCTTATCTTGAACATCAATACGAGATCCACGTTTTAGAAGCAACTGGAGCATCTGAATATTTCCACAACCAGCAGCAATCAGTAGTGGAGGTGTTCCATGCTAACAGTGAAATACAAGCAAGAATAATATAATTAATTTTTGATGGATTAAGAAAACACTGTAATAGAAGACAGGCACTGAAGGGCATTTCTGGATTTGCACTTCCAAATCAGGTCTTCAGGAAATATTGCATGAAAATAATTTATCCCTTTGTTCAAAAAAACTTATTGCACAGCAATATTTTGTATTTTTGAGATGAATTCATGATATATCACACAGTAAATGTATGCTTTTTAAATTAGGAATATTAATGTTAAGCTCTCATTAGCCTCGTTTTGCAAAAACATTCCCCTCTGCAATCTCTTTCCAGCTACCACATCACCTGAGACACAAGCCATCAGCAATATCTAGGAAAATTAGACGGGACTGCACCGTTAAAACCAAAAATACAGTGATTTCTTAAATGGTTCAAGACCCCATCACAGTAAAATAACATACATTTTACTTCTATACTGCTCTTCATGATTATTTCTGAAAGTACTTTGTAATGAAAGTCACTATAACCATGCAAAAAAGTGAAAATTAGAGCAGAGATGATTTTTCAAGGTTAAGCAGCAAAGCCAGCACAAGAACTTCAGTCTCTCGGCCTTGGATCCAAGATTCCTGTTAGTGCAGCACCAGTGCACTGAAATACTGTAGTGGAGAAATAATTTCATTACTGAAAATGACCACCACCATCTAACATGTTCACATAACCCACTTCTGCAGTTTGGAACTTCTGTTTCTAACAATGCTTTGCAAAGTCAGTTTTGGCAGACTGGTTATTCCTACGTATTCTGCCATCTTCATCCGCCCCAAGAAACAACTGCAACCAAGAGCAAAGGCTGATACTTCATACACCACAGCTCCCAACAGTAGATTTGAGTTATACTTTTGGAAGGTTTAGGCAAAAAATCCCATTTTGAGCTCCATTTTAATGTATCTTGAGAAGGATGAACACAAAATACATTAAAATTGCTCCTGGAAAAAAGGCAGAATTATTTCCCATTCCCTTGTCTTTTCATTTCAGGTGTTACATTTCTATTTTACAGCCACACTGCTCTATCCAACAGGGTGGTAACTAGTCCCCCACAGACCTCATACCTCAACACAGACCCACACTACCTTGTTGGGTTGATTGACATCGTAATTTGTCAGAGATCCCAGAAGGTGCTGTAATCCAGGAACATTGTCATCGTTGATGGCATGAATAATAGCTTTCATCACAAAAGAATCTTCCTCATCCTTGCAATTAAATGAGAAAGACGAAAAATTGTTAGCTTTAAGAAAAAATTCCTACCTAAATAGCTGCCAAGATGTCTAAAAACATTAAAACCTAAATTTTAAAAAATATTTCTTTGTAACAGAGTGCTTCAGCTGCAAGTTGTAATCCTTCATGAAGCATATGGCTAATATGTTATTTGAAAACCCAGACCAAAATCCCCCCCACTTTTTCCAGTAAAATATGCCTCCCTCTTCTTCACACACAAACCTGTTACTCACTGACATTCCACATAAGTTTATTTTATTAGGTGTATTTTGTTTCTCATAGGAAACATAGATGATAGATTTCAGCATAGTACCTGCATAAAACGAAATTAATTCCATGCATAAATGTGAATATTAAAAAACTCAAGAGGTGCATGAATACCAACTGAAGTATCAGGTTTCATGCCATCCACAAATATGGCACAGGAGAGGTACTTTGGTCTGAGCTTTCATCCATTCAAATGGATCAGTTAAAAATCTAGAACATAAGAAATGAGCCTAGATACCTCCACGGGTGCAATTTTATTTTTCTCCTGTGAACCAGTTTGAAAGAACTGAAGTTCACAGAGCCCATTATTTGGATTGCTCTTACCTCCTCTCTCCTGAGGTTTCAGATTTTTTTAGGACACTAACATTGGACTATAATCCTTTCTGCTGGAACACAAGTGTGAAATGCTGATCCAGTGTTAAAAGGCATACAGATAACTGAGGTGGGGTGGCAGTGGGCAGGGAAAGGAGAGGAGAGCAAGAGGAGGGGAAAAAAGAGCACAGAAGACAAAAGAGACAGAAAAGTGGAAACATGAGCATGGAGTTGCACAGGAGTGACACAGAAAACACAGTATGCATGAAAAGGGCTTTGCTGAATTTTTAAAGTTTGATCCTATTAATGCACAGAAAAGATGATATTCCCCAGCTCTAAAAATATTAACACACATTCTTTGCTGATCACAGGGAATTTGTGAAGTGCATATAAAAACCTGTAGAGTAAGCTATGAAAAATGCTTTTGGATTTACAAACATTTGTAATTACAAAACATACAGCAATTGCTCCTAACTATTCACCTCTAGTCATATCTGATACCACAAACTGAATACTGGCCAACTTTAAAGTTTTGTCCTTAAATAACTGCTTGTTGTGACACTGCTGTCTAGCATTCATTGGATTTAAGAGGGTCTCAGTGATTTTGAATATTTGGTGAAAAACAAGGAGTATAGGAAATATTACCTGAGTCTACACAAGAATGATGTAAATGATGAGTAAAATGCAGATGCCACTTTTTCACCATATAATTGTTATACTACAAAAAAAGTCTTCATGAATCAAACTTCAAAATCAAGACATGAATTTTTGACACCAGCTATCAGCCTCAACATGATAAGTTAAATGTCAAGGTTTCTGTTGAAGGCTGGGAGTTGGTGGAATTTTTCCCTATTCCTGTTGCTAAGTGACAAATGACTGGATACTTAAGGACTATTAACTCTTTTTGTAAGAGATAAAGAGCTGGCTGGGTGCGGGGGAGGGGAGATTTGGTTATCCTGATAACACACAGGCAGCAATGGGGAACTTCGGCTTTCCTCGGCTGCAACTGCAGGAAAGTTTTCGGATCTGTGCTGCTTTCTCCTCTTTGGTGAGCGAGCCTTTGTCTGGGAAAGAAGCGTTTCCTGGAGGGCACATCCTCCTGGCTGTGATGGCAGCTCCTGCAGAAGGGGTCTGGCAGCTGTCACCCCGCGCTCTCCCTGTCGAAGCACTGCCACGGCTGGGGAGTCCCTGCCAACTTTTGCTGGCCAGCTCATCTCTTGCCGCTCCCTGCTCTGAGCTCCCTGTGCTCTGCCTGTTGCACGCCCGCCACTGCCCTGCCGGTCCCGCTGCGGCGCCCGCCTGACTCCTGCCACACACACTCCTGCCGCATCTTCTGGTCTTTGTTGGCTTGTTATTGCTACTGTTGTTATTGATTGTTTGCCTCGCTGTAGATACTAGTAAAGAACTGTTATTCCTTTCCCCATATCTTTGCCTGAAAGCCCTTGATTCCAAAGTTACAATAATTCAGAGGTAAGGGAGTTCACATTTGCTGTTTCTAGGGAAGGTTCCCACCTTCCTTAGCAGACACCTGTCTCCAACCAAGACAGTTTCAAAAGGCAGAAGATCAAACTATGGATAACTGACGTCTGTAGCCTTAAAATCTATTTCTTCCCACTTATCAGATTAGTTAATTATGCAAATTTTCAAGAGCCTAATACTTCTCTTAGTTAGAAACTGGCAAAGTTCATATGTGATAAAGCATTCTCACTATATAAGAGCACACTTACCAGAGTATCATCACTTCTAGCGACACTCATGCTACTTCTGGACAAGAAAGATCTTGATAATCTTTGGCACAAGGATATTAAGCGCACTGATTGCTTTATAAAAATAATAAGAAAAGAGACGTATGTAAAAAAATTAGATATTTCTGATACAATGGTATTGCAGAGATTTTAAAGGACTTAGCAAAACAAACTGAAGCTTGCCTTCAACACTCCCCACTGCTTTTTATACTGAATTTGAAACTTCAGCTTCTTTTGTCATTTATAATCCAGCAGAAGCACAGTGATGCATTCATTATTTCTAGTTTTTTACTCTTCACATGTCTGTAACTTGCTGTAGTTCTGTGCTTCTTACAAAGTGCTAAAATCCTCTGTTCCCAGCACCTTTAGCCAAAACAAGGTTCTCTGAATACAGATTTAAGGACATATTTGTTGCCCTAGAGCCCAAAAATATGTAAACTACTATGGTATGGGTGGATTGCACCCAGGGTGGTTAACATCATATCCCCTAAGGGTATGACTGATGGGACAGAACTTACAAAAGGTGAAGGGCTTATGACCTGTCATCCATTTTGGGTGTAGTCCCCTAGGGGGACTTTGCTCGCCCAAATGTACCTTCAAGGTCTTTGCAGGCCTTGAATAAAATTGTCCGCTTTTTATATTCCTAACTTGTCTTGGCCTCTGTTTCAGATAGTCTGTCTTTTAGGCATCAACAGAGGAAACAATCCACACACAAACATTTGTATGCAGATCATTTACAAAGCAGTCCTCTCCCATACTACCATACTCAAGCACTTAATTTATTACCAGTGACAGAGGACTGTCTTTCTTCTTCCTTTTTTTTCACTCTTAAATGCACTGACATTTCCCTGGAATAGGCAATGCTACTGCATTTGTCGGTCATCAACATTTTGATGTGTTATTGAATGACTTACTTTCCATTTTCGTCGTGCAGCAAACTTTTTGAACTTCTCCATATTCACTGCAGAAGCTTTTCTGCTAAGTGCTTGCTGGGTGTCTTTTGGCTATGAGCAAAAACAAAATAAAGCTGTTCTAAAAAAATCCCACGATTTCTGTATGTAACAGTCTGTCCCTCAGTGATGACTTCCACTTACATTACAGTAGTACTCCAATCATATTGTAATAATAAAGTAATAGTAAGTGCATAATTTTAACATCCAGTCTAGTGTGGTGGCATTCAGATGGAATTTCTTTAAAAAATGCCGTAAGGAAAATCCAGAACTAAGCATGCAATACTAAAATGTGCTTTTTCATTTAAAACCAAAAAAACCTTCGAACATCAAAACATTCAGCCTTCTCCTTCACCTCCCTCTGCAATGGAGGCATTTGATTTCCAAGATAAATCCTGCCTTCTGGGAAAATTTCCTGACTGATTTTAAATGCATTCAATCTTTGTTACAGTCTCAGTGTGACCACCCGGATGCTGCCGAACAATTAGCCTCACCCCCCAAAAAAATCACATCCCACCTACCACTGCAGCAAGCTTCAAGCCTCCATCATTTCAAATTTCTCATGGGCTAATACTAAGCACCAATGACTAGTGGAGTATGCCAAATTTTGCATTTCATGATCCCATTCTTGAAGTCCTTTTTTTGGAGATGTAGAATCATGGAAAGGCTTGGGTTGGAAGGGAGGTAGTTTCAACCTTCCCTGCCATGGAAATGCAGGTAAAGATAGTGATGGGAAAGGGGAAAAGAGGATATGACCAGTGGAGTGGGAATCAAATGGCTGGATATAAGATATAAAGCCAAATAACAACAAAAAACAACCTGTCTCTTTGCAGGAGTGTGGACCTTGGTCCAAGAGAGACAAACTTGGACAATACTTATTTCAGTGGTTTAAAATACCATGTCAGTATGTTCTACACATTTCAACTCTTCCAGATTACCTCAGCAAAAAGTGAGCAAAGCATGGTCAAACTTGTAGTTCAGCACATTGGTGTAGAAATGGCTGCCCTCAGATGATGTGAAGCAGCTGTGACACAGATAAATATCCTGCTAACTGATTCTCTGAGAAGTGGAATGTGATCAAATACCCACTGTGCACCCCCACATCCTGGGAAATCAATGCCACTGAATGGATTTACTAGTCACAATCAGAATGTGATATAGAGTTGAAAAAAAATAACTGCCAGGTACTACTACACATATTAAGAAGAATGATAGGTGCCATTTTCTCCCTCTCAGCCTAGGAGCATCACAACAGCTCAATCCAAACCAAACTCTGAAACACTGAAGGTGGAAGTGGACCACCAACCCACATCAGCTGCTCTCTTCAGTCTATGGGGGAGGACAGAAGAAAGATTGCTCATTTTTTCCTTTAGAAGAAGAAAAATTAGAATCAATTGGGCTGGATTCGGAGGCTGCATCTTTATCAATGAAATGCTCTCTGAAGGTTAGTTTCTCTGCCTGAGCATGAGTTTAATTTCCATAGGGGGCTACTTCCCTACTGCTAAGTTACATAAAGCCCATCTATTAATGAAGCCCACATTCTGCATGTGTTAGCTTTCATACAGACAGCTTTCCAAAACTCTAAGTTGCATTAAACAATTATGACTATTTTCCATGTTAAGGAAGTTAAAAAGTATGAAATGAAGAATGATTAAAAACAGGACAACAGAGAATGAATGGCATGCTAACCTTGATCCAAGGATGCAGCAAACTGTCTTGAATAGTCATTCTCTTCCTGAAAGAGAATAAAACATAGACCTGTTTCAGACATTAAAAAATACATACTGTTTTATGCTTATTAAATTATCATCTCAAAATATAATGTAATTTGATATACTAGAAATATAAGTGTGACACACAAGAAAAACAACTCACTTTGGATCCTTGACTAGAAGTCTTCGTATAAAGTCTTTAGCTAGGGCACTGGTATTACTGAAGAATTCTTCTTCAAATTCATAATTTACAGCAGACACATTTGCCAGTGTTTCCTGTTTGGTTTCTCCAAGAAATGGAGACGCACCACTTAGACTGCAAGAAAGACAGAACATTCCTCTCAATGTGTGTTGTAACAGTGCTGCTTCAACCCTCTGATATCAAATAACAGTAGAAAGTGAACATTTTTCTTTTCCGTTTTAGGGTTGCAAATATACTTTCAGGAAGATGTGATGTAGCAGGGCAAAAAACTTTGCTGTAATTTCAAAGAATACTGGTTAAGATACAACTGTAGGGAAGTCACCTACAGATCTGAAGACAGTTTCCCATTCTAGCTCAATGCTGATTAATGACATTTCTTTCAATAATTAAACTATTGCTTTTATGATTATACAACTTGAATCACGATGTGCAATCAAAATGGTTTGATTTTTACAGACACCACCAAAAACTGAGAGGATAGAATCAGAATTAAAATCCAACAGCATTTGCAAGAAACACCCATAGATTTTGGTACTTACAGAATATAAGTTATTACACCAATGCTCCTGGATTGAAGGAAAAACAAACAAAAAAAGGACGAGGGAGAGGAGAGAAAAATAGATGGAAAGAGAGAGGAGAGAAAAAAAAAGGTTAGAACATAAGCATAATCATGAAAGACTTATTTCAAGTAAGATCCAATAACTTACCACATATCTGCTTCAAGACCAAGAGGCTCATAATTTACTATTTCAGGAGCTAAAGGAAAAAGCAGCAAGATAAGTACCTAGTCAAAGAACAGATATAAGTCTCACTCTGAGTCTATGAATGTCAGAGATAATAAGCTAAGACGCTGATAGATAAAAACACATTAATGCAAGTCTCATTTGAAACCAAATGCTAGAAATTGCTTATTTAAATTTCCAAATGTCATGAACTACACACAAATTTCATAATCTGTAAATCAGCCAAACCAAGCTAAGCCACAAACACTGTTTCACAGACTAAAAAAGAATAGTTGGAAGAAACAACGGTTTTCTCACCAACAAACTCTGGTGTTCCGAAGATATTTTTGAATTCATTTCCAAAGTCAATTTTGTGTGCTAAACCAAAGTCAATAATCTTGATTCGAGGCTTTGGTACGTTCCTGTCCAACAACATTATGTTTTCAGGCTTTGAGAAGGAGGAAGAGGGAAAGAAACAGACATTACACATAGGTATAAACTGTGGACCACTATTCTTCAGCACTCAACATTTCTCTTTACCTCTTCTAGTCTCTTGAATTGTGTTTCAGGCAGAAAAATCCTGTCTTCCAATTATGATCTAACATATGCTAAAAGTTAACTACAGTAAACTGGGATTTCATGTTGGTGCTGGAGTGCCATGATTTCCATAAGGCCAAGATTTTACTTCTTGTAAATACCACAATTGCAGTTTTCATGTGGACTGACCCTAAGTGAAACACACTGTCCCCCTAAAGGGCACAGCCCCTGCACTACAGCCATTCCAGCACTGCTGGGAGCTTGCAGGAAACAAAACTCTATAAACTAGTTACTGGGTTTGGTTTACATTAGTCCCTGAAAGAGCCTTCTTTCACACCACATAAGCAATCAGGGAGGTGTATCTTGTTGCCTTTGCATCTTTCAGGGAAGCTTCTGGAGTGGTTCACCTCCCAGATTTTAAGGCTCAACATACTTAAGAAAAGGAAAAAGAGCAGGTTCTCCTGTCTTTCCTAGCTTATTTTGAAATATGGACTTTATATTACTTTACATCAAAGACCTGCAAAACCAAAACAAAGAAGATGAAATGTCAGGATTATCAGCAAAGGGGCCTGCTTCCACAGTGTGTCACTTTAATGAGCACAGAACAGCTCCTTAGTCTCCGTATCCTGTCATGTCCATAAGCTGGCATGCTCTGAAGAGGTCCTGTAGCTACATCCATCCTGTTCAGAGTGTTCAGGGCTTCTGGAGTCATTAAGGACAGCTCTTCATTGTCACCCTGCTTTTACCTTTCTTCTCCAATCACAGGACCTGATATGTGCAAATGTAGTTTTCTTCATTTCCTCCCTGCATTTCTATTGCATACTTTTACTGGTCTGCACATTTTAATTCTTGCTGCCTACTTTAATGCACAAATTTTTGGTATCCAGTGTATCCAAAGATGACTTGTTCAATCACAAACACACTGGCAAAAATTCACATTTCATACACTGAGAAATACATTCCTTTCTAGCTTTACAATTTTTTCTCTTGCTGACTATCATAAAAATACCAAATATATTACTGAGGTGATGAGGATGAAACTGGAAAAGTTATGCTTACCCTGAAATCCATTCCCCTCCCTATCTTATCCTCCTTTCAGAACTACATTTCAATTGTAATGGAATAATCATGCCTCCTTTTTCTCTTATAAACGTAGATGCCCACTTCCGCAGACTTCAGGAAATGCTTAGCTGCCTACCTTTGAAAAAAAATCTTATGGGGGAAAAGATACTGAAACTGAAACATTCAAAAGCAGTTGCTGAGTTTAGATACAAAAAGCTCTACTTTCATTACCAAAAGGATGTGATTAACAGCTTTTCTTGAAAACAAAAGTAAAAGCCACAAAGGGGGAAAAAAAACAGAAGAGGAAATAATCTGCTGTCTGCTCCACAAAAATCCTTGTACTTAACTCTCTGCAGTTTCAATTGTGTCTAAAAAAAAACTCAGTTAGAAAAGGCATCTTGTTCAGAATGTTTCACCCAGATCCCATTCTTATTAAAAATAAAAAAAGTCACAGTCATCATTTTTTTTTCAGGTTTGCTTTCTCAGAATGGTTTAAATTACGTTAGAAGCTGCCATTTCCCCTATAGAATCTTATGTTAGAAACAGATGGGAACTATTTACCGTTCAGTAACTTCTTTTCCGTGGCTGAGCTTTCCCCTGTCTACATAAGCTAGCAAAACAAAACTGCGGCCAAGATCTGCATGATGACTGATTTGTTGCTAGACTTACAAAGGACTTTAATGGCTGTTGCTTACAGTTGTTGGAGTTTTTATCTGCTCAACACACCTTAAGATCAAAGTGGGCAATTTGCAGAGAGTGGAGATACTGAACACCATTAAGGATCTGTTTGAGAAATTCTGTGGCTTCCTCCTCCGTGAGAGATTCTTTTTCAGCTAAGAAGTCGAAGAGCTCCCCACCTGCAACACTTGGAGAGCAAAAGCAGAGTTATTGACAAGCTTGCTTTAACTGGCAGGTTCCTTTTAGCACAACTGTTCTCAAACTGCCCTGAAAAGGATCCTGATGCTTTAAAGATTGCCAATATCAGAAAAGATGATGATAATTACTTAATTCAATACCCGAAAGAGTTAGTAACTGCCCCCCTCCCCCTGAAAAGAGTACAGTAAAAAAGTTTTAAAAATCCAGAAAAACATGGTTGACAGTATCTAAATTTAAATGAAGCAAATGACTCCTAGTCTCTGTATGCACATTTAGAAGAATAAAATTAAATATGAACTAATGAGACTCAAAACATACTAATGTAATGCGACTTTGCATTATCTAGAAAATAAAACATGAATTTGCACATATCAGTAAAACATCAGATTTCTACACCCCCATTGAAAAATACAAAATCTAAAGCTTACTTTGAAACAGTTATTGACAACTGTCCTACTATTCAGTTTCCAAACTCCTCAGAGCATTCAATTCTTGGAATATATATTCTGTTCTTTGAAATTCTGTATTACATGCAGCACCTATATAGAGGTCATACTTTAACACGACGACACATTTTCTAAAATGAAAAGCCCTTAAGACTATTTCCAGCAAGTGTTATAGCTGCACAGCAGAAAGAAAAGAGATAAGAGACGGTACATAAGCACATCTGGATTTTTGCATTTGAGAGAAAGAGGAATAAAGTGAAGATGACCCTCTTCTCAGCTCAGTTAAGCAGCTCTTGACTCAGTCAACAGCATAGAGATACTGAAGTGATATGAAACAGAACTACAGCTATTAAGTAAAAGACAAACACCTTTCAGCTGAAGGACATACAAGGAGATGACTGCCCACTGTAGCAAACTGCTTCATCCACCTGTGAAAGCAGGAGTACTACTTAGAAATGTCTTAGAGATTGCAAAAATGGTCATAATATTCCCTATATTTTGCACTGTAATGATATGAAAACAATTGCAAAAAGGACACCCTAATTTGTATTGCTTTTCTGTGGGGAAAAAAAATAATCTGTTCCTGATTTAAAGTTCTGATTATGAAACATTATGCAATTAACATATGACAAAAGGTAAATAGTTTGCACAAATTGCTGGAAATACATTTGACTTATCATGTCTACTTTTTAAGAGACCTAATCTGCATTATTGTAATGCAAATTGCATGAAAAGTGTATTTTAATGAGTTATTGGAGCTTTCATTGAGCTGCCTAGACAATAATGAGAGTATTGTATTGGGTATTATTTGTGTTGTAATATTTTCTGCATGAAAGCAATTATTGAAACAAAGTGCCATTAAAATATAAGAATTATAGACTGGAAAGACGAGAGGTCATTTTAGTAATATTTTGTTGTTATAGACATATTAAAATGGAATTCCTAATGACTAAATCCAACTTGTTATTTTACAGAGACCAGTCAGAAGCATCTTACAGATGGACACACATGCATATTCTCTCATTGTTTGCTTCCGACTGAAAAAAATAAGAAAATATTTTCAGGCTAATGTCTGTATCTCTGCAGCACTGCACTGAACATTGGCATTCATTTCCAATTACTGGGCTGAAGGCCTCAGCATCACATGAAGCTTGCTTCCACGTGTCTACAAGCGGAGGCTGGCTGCAGTTGTTGGGAGGCTGTAAACTGGAGTGCAGCCATGCCACATGGAGCACGCAGACTCACTGTGGCTACTGCGGCAGCAGCCCCAGGAAAAAACCCAGCACCTGTATGCACTCAGCATGGCACTGGGTTATCACGGTTTGGGGAACCAGGGAAGATGGATCCCCAGCTGATGAAGAGCCTGTAAAACTGCATCTGGTCTTGCTTTTCAGGCAGCTCACCCATGCCTCGAAACAGCAAAAGCTCCTGCTGGTGCTTAAATCATTCATCAGCCATCACAAATACAAGAGGCAGGCATTTGCAGCAAGGTCATCTCCAAGCACTGTGCTGCCCACCCTGTGGTCTCAGATGGTGACAGTGTCACACAGGTGGTGTCCTGCTCTATGGCTGGCAAAGCTTGCTCCTGGCTCCTGTTGGCTTTTTAAAGATAAGCAGTCTGTGAAACTTAATAGTAATCTAAGATTATCACTGATTATACCATTCCTTATAGACCCAAAAAGAAAGATTTAATTCCCAAAGTTTGCAACTTTTCGAGCTATCTGCATTCGTGTAAAATGGAAAGAGCCTTTCCATCTTCTTCTTGTCTGCAATTATTCTGATTCTGTACTCCAGATTACTATTCTTCTTTGCCACAGGTTAATTATAGTGACATTTCTTCAATGACACATCATAAGCCTTATAATTGTATGAAATAAAATGTTATCTGTATTTCACAGGTAATAAATATACATAGTGCTTGCAAATCTCGAAACTGAGGGCCAGAGAAGCTAAAATGCTTGAAATGCTTTTTTTCTTTTTTAAAACTGGAAGTTCATTAGCAAAAGCGGTAGATTTCTCCAATCTGTTGTGTGCTTCTTTGATGCTTAAGTACTGTCACCCTAAGTGCCTTGGCAGCCCTTGCTGAGCAAGTGGGCGAGTGAGGAGGGACGGGCTGTAATGCACTCGAAGTGCTGTTCCAGAAGCAGCTGTGCCTCTGGTCTGTGGGACTTTGGTGTGCCCCCTCATGTTACACGTGTTACTCTTGATGTTGAGGCGGAGATCCTGCGTGGGTTCACCTCAGAGAGGGGGCCACTGTGAATTCTCCTGCTGCTAACTCCTCAGCTGTGGGGGCGAGTGAAGGAACCATGTTCTCCCCTGGGGCACTGCCATAGCTGGCAAACACAGCGCCCATCTAACTGCTCCTGCTGCTTTCTTTTACTGGTACCGACATAAGGAGTAAGAGAAAAGGGTTTTGTAGCAGTGAGGAGTAAAATGTTATACTAGCATGCATAAGAAGGTTCACCTGGAAACTCAGAAATGCCTGGCTTCACAGAAAAGTCCCTCAGCACCAGGAAACCTCCCGGGAGGCCCTTCTCACACATGTAAGGCAGTGACCCATGTTCCCACAGGAGGCTGTGTTTTTTAGCTTCTTCATGCCCATCCGGAGACTGCTTATTCCTTACCCTTCTGCTGACTCAGGCAGGTCTGATACTAAGCTGTACTATCACAGGCATATGAAAAACCATGGTGTCACTGCAAGGCAATCTTTGAGCGAGTCATGGAGGGTTAATACAGGTCCACACAAAACATACTTTGCAAGTCTGACTTCCACAATTAATTGACTGAATTACAATGTCCTGAGATTTATCAGCAGAGCCTGGTTTCACAGATTTCATAACTGGATTATATATATAGAATAACTAGATGATCTTGACTGGACTTCCAGATATCCCAGATGAAGAAATGGGTTAGAAGCCAGCAAAGACACTGGCTATGTAAGATACTGCAGCATTCACAAACCTCCTAAAATTCTGTTGGGTTTTCAAGTCTAGTCCTGTGTCTCAGCCAACATAACACAGTTCCAAAATACATAAACACTGTGACCCATATTCATCTTCAAAAGAGGAGACAGAAGGCAAGCAGAGAGCCCCATTCCACCACTGTACCTGTGTATATCCCTTCTCATGCACAGAAGTCGTATTAATCTAAAGAAGAAGGCACAGATAATTCCATATGTATCAGCCCTTTTTACTGGTCTCTTTGACCATCATCTTCTACCAAGAAGCACACTGTTTCCACCTCCATTATAGTGGGTCCTTGCTTCTAAATTAGCTTTGGGGTTGCTGATGTTCTGCCAAATCTGACTGAAGCGAGACCATCGCATGGACTTCCCAAACTACACAAACTTGCCACCAGCCTGCCTTTGGGCTCTACAGAGGGGCCCACACAGCCAGCATCTAAAAGACTGCTGCCCCCAAGCAACAACTGGATAAAGATGCTTTCTAAAGGGAGTGGAAGCAAGAGGTTCACCAAGCACTTGTCCTTCTTCCTGTATGTACAGGACTTTGGAGTATCTCTACCAGGTACTCCCTGGAAGCACAGAGCTTCTCTCTGTCCAGTTTCTCTGTTTGCTGGTGGAAATTACCAGACAGCTTCCTGATCAGTTCTTCTGTGCCCTAGAACAACTCCAATTGCCAAAATGCTAGTAAGTAAATGATGGATAGCAACTTATACCCACTCAGATTAACAGAGAAACTTGATTACAAGTCAAGTCACAGCTCAATTCCTTTACAACTTAAAAGCCTTCACATATTGTTTTCCTTTAAAACATTAATTCTTTAGTGCTCCTGTATAAAATATTTCTGTTTACATTTAAATTAAGTCATAATTTTCCAGTCATAATAACTTGTTAGAATATCTTGCTCAATAAGAGTTTGTGCTTTATGGCAGTCACATCTTAATCCTACCTATTTCTAATGTATTATTGACCATGTTATAACACAGAAAGTCATAAGGGCTGAGTAAATCTATTTTCATTGTTATAACATGACCTTTTATATTGTTTCTAAGTAGCAGAGCACATGTTTTTACAAATATTTTGTATAAACACCTTCTCTAAGAGCAAAGCTGGTATGTGTTATTTCCTTGATATTTCTAGGCAGAAGGGCAAAGCTGGTATGTGTTATTTCCTTGATATTTCTAGGCAGAAGTGCTAGCTTTCCTGAAATGAGAGAAGTAAATTAAAGCTTTTGGTTGACTGCATTCTTTCTTGTAAAATGCTGTAGTGGTAAAAGCATTTCCCAGCCTTCCCAAAGGAAGGTTGACAGATGTGATTGCAACCCACACATCTCCCTCTGGGAAAGAAAATACATCACGCCCACGGAAAAAAGGATTTCTGGATAGCGCTTTTGCAAGTTGCCAGGCTTTCTCAAATATGAAACAGAACTATCGCCAGATCTCAGAGGAAGTCATTATGGGAACCTACTCAGGGAACTTAGAATCAATTAACCTTCAAAGTCAGTGTGGTTACCTGGTAATGACTCAGTCATATGCTATGATCACACTGCTTATAATGCAATAGCACCTAAATGATAATTAATGATTATGTAAGGGTTTCTAATGAATTTAAAAATCCACAAATGAACCCCAAAATCTAGGCCTGAACCCCTTGAAGAAACATTTTCCTTGCTTAGATTTCAAGACAACATAAACTAAGATAGAGAAGCATTCCATCAATTTATTCCAGTTTTAAAACAGATTCAATTTGATAAATTATCTGAATTCTTCTCTAGTCCAAACATATCTTCTGTCAACTTGTAAAAGAAATATTTTCCCTAAGAATTCTGTGGTCAAATGTGTCTTGTATGACAGCCAGTCATGCAGCTGTCAGCCCAAGACTAGACTCATATACTGCTGCTTTTGTTTTATGTAAGAATAAGGGGGTTTACATCCACTTAATTTCACCGCCTTTATGAATTGTGCAGTTACCAACCCACTCCTCAGAAGTACAAAGTGTACCAAACATTTAGGAAGAGCAGAACAGGGCTGCTAGCTCATTAAATTACCTACTGGCTGAACATTGCACTTCAATTTTTCTTTATCTAGCTACCAGAAAAATGAAGACATGTTACAGCATCACTACGCCTTTTCATTTTCATTTGTACTGTTTCTGTTAGAGACACCAATTGTCATGAAATCCTTTCTTTAGTGTGGCTAAATTCTTCAGTTATACTGAACAAGAAGCATTGGCCTCAATGGCCAGCCAGAACACAGTCCAAAACCATTATAGTCCAAAACCTGGACTATAATTTAAGCCGTTAAGTCCCACTAAGGGGGAAGCCTGAAGACTCCTGTGAATCTTTCCTGCACCCAAACACCACTGGTATTTAGGTTTCCACCACTGAAGTTCCTTAAGTGCCCAGAGTCCAGATAAAGCATGTGGTTACTTTGGCCCAGCAGAGTGCTTTAGTATTTTGAACATCCAAATCTAAAATACAGCAAGCATTCAGGTTTAGAAAACAAGAGGGGCAAGCATTCTGCTCAGGGACTGCAGCACACAGAAACCAATTCTCCCTCGAGACATGCTCAGTGTGTGGCAGTCGCACCAGCTCTGCCTTTTCAGCCCTGTCAAGCCTTTGTTCAAACCTTTTGCATGTCCTCTGTGCATCCATCTGTGGATATCCTGGAATTCAGGATGTTGAAATCCAAAGGTGGCACAAGATCTACAAATTAATGTCACAGGTTTTGCTATCCTCTTGTTACATCCCAGAAGCATCAAATATTTAATCCTCCTCTCAAATTTCAGTGCAAAGCCACCTGCAAAGAACAACTTTCTAATTTACTTAAGGGTAAAATTAACAAAAATCTCAGAGGTATTTCTACCAAAAGACAAAAATTAAAGAAACCCTGTTCAGACTTCAAGCTTCTCTGGAAGACAAGCTATAACTCTTTTCAGAGCATAGGTGTAAAAAGTTAAATTACAGCCCCAATAAGACAGAAAAGGAATTTAGAGAGTTCACAGTTATTTGTTCTTATTTACTCTTCAATAATCAACTAATGAAGCTATCATAATTTTTATACAGGGATTTATCATCCTCTTCTTTTTCTGTTTTGGTTAATAATATGAAGCTACTAACTGGGATGCACAGGACTAAGTTTAAAAGAATGCTTATGCTTTCAGATGAAAACCTAAAGCCTAGTATTTAATGCACAAGTGCTTCTAAGTTAATGTCATTTCCCTCTTTTTAATAATTTCAAAGCTCTCTATTTTTAAAAAAATTATAAAACAGATAATCATCACTCAGGACCATGCTATAAGAGCTAATCATCTTAAATTAAGATTTCAATTTCAGAAATGAAGATATGCTTTTTGCAGAGAAAAGTATGAATAACTAGTTCTATCCACAGCTTAAAAGTGAAAGGAGTCAGGTATTGCTATCAAGCCATTTTAAAAGATGAGACCACCTGCATTGCATTTGTGCATTTTAAGAAATTACTATATAATACATGATGAAACTATTTATTCTTTGTGTTGCAGCAAAAAAACATAACCAAGGCTCTACAAAGAACCACAAACTGAGTATATTTTTCAGTTCTTCAGTCTAAATAAAGACATAATAAAAGTGGTAGAGAAAATAAAATGGAAGCGAGAAATTATGCATAGAAGGCCAGAAAAAGGGGAACCAAGTAGGTGCAAAACATGCTTGAGGAAAGAAAATAATTATCACTGAGTAGAGGCATCTGTGTTTTCTAGTCTGTGATGTCTGGAAAAAATGATGGCTTCAGCAGAGCTCACTAGAAATAGCTTCATACTGCTAACATATAACAGGCTCTAACTGCTGCAGCTGGATAGAAAAAAGTACTACAAAATTCCGGCTAATTCAATTATTTGTGTGTTTAAGGGAAGAAAAAAACTATTCAGGTTTTAAGTTAGATGAGGAAAAGACAGTGTCTTCCAGTTTGTATGTAATATGCATTAAATTCCTTTCAAGGTGATGAAAGAGTCCACAGAGTGGGAATTTGAAAGGTTATTTCCAAATCAAGCAAGGAGACATTTGTCATTAAGACTTAAAGTTATGAAAATATGGCGGAATGCTCTAAATATACCAAAAGACTGCAATAAAGTAAGGCTCTTCAAGGACATCTCATGCTTGTGTGTGTCTGCTCAATCTTTTAAGGAAGGATTTGATTTTTAAGGTTTCAGAAATTAAATGTTTCATAGAACATGGGGTTTTTGGTATATCAGGGTTTTTTTGGTAGATCAGTTTCCTGACATAAGGTAGTTGAAAGAAAAACTTATAAACACCTAGGTGGATAATGTTTTTGATATACAGCTCTGTTTTCTATTCTGTGCTGCGAGGACCTACCTTGCCACTGCAATAATTAACTAACTGCCCACATACTCCCGCATAAAAATCATGACCTTGAATAGAATCATAGAATGGTTTGTGTTGGAAGGGCCTTTACAGTTCATCGAGTTCCAACTCCCTGCTGATGGACAGGGACACCTTGCACTACACCATGGTGCTCAGAGCCCCATCCAACCTGGCCTTGAGCACTTCAAGGGATGGGGCAATTCACAACTTCTCTTGGCAATTTGTTTCAGTGCCTCACCAGTTTCACAGTAAAGAATTTCTTCCTAATATTAGAGTCTACTACCTTTCAGTGTGATGCCATTCCCCCTTGTCCAGTCAATTGCTCACCTCTGAGAAACTGCCAGTTAGTAAGGCAGAAAAATGTTTAGGATGTGGCATGCAATATAGCAAACCTCTTGTTGAAGCAGAAAATTAAAATCAATAGTGAAAAGGCCACAGAGCCTGTTGCCCTGGGACTGTGAGTGTTGACATATGGCAACAAAAGGACAGCTGCAGTTACTCAGTTATACGAAATTGTGTCTCTGTGCAGTATACTGTCTCATTATTGTCATCAGAACAGAACACAAGTGCCAGGAAATAAACTTTGTTCTACTCAGAATGGAAAAGGGACACTTACAGTAGATTCTGAGGATAGCAAAACAGGTTATTTAATGAGCTTTCAGCTTTATTTCTGTTTGTATGAAATTGTTCGGTAAGAACACTGTCAAGAGGGTAGGTGCCTAGGCAAAATGTGAGTATTAGAACATTAGAGAAAAGGGGTTACATATTTAACGTCTAAGCATGTGATTAAAATGACAATCCTGTCTTTTCAATAGCTTTATGTAACATCACGGTGATTTTGAGAACTACAAAACTTTGTAGCAGTTAGCATATTCATGTTTACAAAGGGACTGCTAATGTCATCTTTTCCTCATTGACTGCCTAAATAAATAAATGCATTACCTTTGTGATACCCAGAAGAGCATTTCTTCAACTAAGAAGATTCACGAAGTAGTTTGGAAAAGTGGAAAAAAACCCCAAACTCTGATTGAAATTATATAGGGATTGCTGACCTGGCTAAATAATTACCTAAATAGTAATGCAAATAATTTGCTGAGCTTCATGCCATCAAGCTTATGAAATATGCAGATTGTCATTCTTCTGCTCAGTGGACAGTAGAGGACACACACTGACACACACAGCAACCTTGCTGCCAAAACAGCTCCTATCCCACGTGCAAAGCTGGGGTGGGTGGAACAGTCCCATTCCTCCTACCACTGTTACAATTACCAAGTCTTCCTCACAGCTTTCAAGTACAGACACTGGCCTGATTTCATCCAGACAGACTACAGAGCAGAAAGAGCTGCAGAAGCAACAATACACTGAAAGGTCATAGAGCAGAAGAATACAAGAGTCAGTAACAAGTGGGAAGCGGAAGAAGCATCACACTAATTTTGCTGTGTATTCATGTCACGCTTCAAAGAATTCCGAACAGAAGTAGTAAGAATATAAGGAACTTCTACTTTATAAAGGATGATAATTTAGCTTGGAAAAAACCACTTGTTTAAACTATCCTAATTTGGCAAACTAACGCAAGTGTATACAACTGGAACTAAAAGACCAAGCCAGACTACAACTATTACAATAAACCATCACATGCTGGACTAAAAGTGTAAAAACAGGTTTGCATAAACATAACAAAATAGTATCATCCATATATAGACCACAGAAAAGATGGAACTCCAAAAGCTACTTCCCAGTTTTCTCTTCAAATCTATACTGTAAATACACGTTACTGAAACCACGCAGCACTGAAGTATCTTTATAAGGTAAGTGGAAATACCATTTACCAAAGCCAGTACACAGGAAGACATAACATACATAAGAAAAATCACATGAACAGCCATGAAAAACACACAAGTGCTGCCCAAGATTCTAGTACCAAGTCTTCTGCTTGAATGAAATACTTACTCTAAAGCATGGTTAACTGATACAGAGCAAGCATGGCAATATTAAAGTGCCAGACATGCAATCTATGTAAAGACATGCACATTCCATCAGCAGGCACTGACAAACTCTTAACAGGTGAATAATGCTTAGCTGCTACAATTTCAACCTTTGAGGAACTGGAAGCCAGACTTGAAAAAATACAGAAGTAGTCTCTGCTGACATATTTACCTCAATCTGTTAGCAATGACACTGGATGAAAAATTGGGAATTAAACCGTGAGAAAGTCCAGTTCACATTTCAAAAAGAGAGAACTGGGAATATTCTGTTCTGTTTTATGTGAGCTAGAAAAGGAGAAAAAGCACTCACTGAGGCCACTTTACACCAACACAAAATTGCCTTAATTTGTTAAACTAATCTCCACTTAGAATCTCTGTTTTCCTCTACTCTTACCTTCAACTCAGTTTATTTAGTTCCAGGCTATTCTTCTGGATCCATAACATCAACAACGATTAAAGTAACACGCAGAAAAAAAAAATCATAAATATGCTGATTTTTTCTAAAATCATTGTAGTGCTTTCAGAGTGAAAAGTATGTGTAGAAATTGGGAAGCTACAACACTGACTTAGAATCAAAGTATTCTAAAGATATTATCTATATCCTTTTGGGGTGATAAGGAATTTTCTATTAAATCACTGCAGTTCTCAGAGTGTCTTTTTTTAAAAAACAAGCAAACAAATATTCTGCTACTCTTCCACAGGTCTCTAGAGTTACTTACAGTTCCAGAATAAGAATGACATCTGTTTTGTTCTCATAAACATCATGAAGTGTAATCACGTTAGGATGTCGGATCTCTTTTAGTATGCCAACTTCTCTCTCGATATCTTCCCGGCTTACTCCACGACGGCTGGATTTTGTTCTCCTTTTCTTTATAAATTTTGCTGCAAACTGCTGACCAGTACTTTTCTCGCGACATTTTTTCACCACGGCAAACTGCCCGCTAAAAAAAAAAAAAAAGAAGATAATGAGTGTTCAGTTCAAGAAAATTTGGAGTTAAGAGTAGCTTTTTTATTGTGGTGGGGGAAATCAGCTTTTAACTATGTTTGACTAAAGTATGCTAGTATTTTTTATGCCATCTAGAATAATAACTGAAAAAAAACAACTAGAAAAGGCAGGAAAGGTAATTTAAGATATGGCTTTTGCATTACATAAATGTATGCATATCTGTAAGTAAAAGGTAACACCTTACCAGTGAGGATCACTAGATTTTTGACAAGTATGTCTTCTAGGGATTACTGGGCAAAATTAATGGTTTCTGGATTTCTACATGTTGAGTATTTTTTTTGTTCTGCAACTGGGACAATTGTTAGTTTTTAATAATCTATACAATTTGTCAATATCCACTTTTTTACTCTATTCTCAAGTTTGTTTTTTAAGTTTTTAAAACAAAACTGTGTGCCCTGACACTGCTTTGGAATTTTAGTTTTAGAAGCACTGGCTAAATACAGTAGCATCAAGACTTACAGTCACTGTATTATCTTGATAAGTACAAGTTTGAAGATGAGAAAAGTACTGAGGCACTGAGAAACAAACCCCTGTGTTTGTATTAGAAATCCAAAGAAACTCCAGGATGCTGCTGACTCCAGGATACTACTGATATACAAGCCTGCTGTTGCAAGATGTACACACTGATCTAGATTAGAAATCCAGGAATCTAATGTTGAGTTAAAGCAAGAACAAGACCTCTAAAACTGTGTTTTTCCTTTAAGTTTCCCATATCTCTTGCTGAGGATTCTCCAGAAATTCTGTTCTGCCTTTTTTCACCACATGAAGGAATCATACAATTATCGAATGATACTAATGAGAACATGTTTTGAAGTTAGCCTATCCGGCTGACTGAAGAAGAGCCGTTCTCTAAAGCAGACTTAGAAGAGTAGTTAAATCAAAGCTAACACTGGTAGGTTTGACTCCTTGAACAGCCATGCAATATTCAGGGCTACACATTTCATGCCATCATTACTATGCTGATACATGCTATTACTGTGCCCCACGCAGTACCCTGAGTGACAAATTGTCTTGAACTGGGATATACAGTTGGGCAAGGCTAAATGAGAGTCACTTGTAGAAGGCAGGTTATCTCCTGTGAACTCCTAGAAAGGCACTCTAGAGTAGCCACCACCACCTGAGAAATCTTTGAATGCAGCCACAGGTGCGAGAGAAGTAAACTTTGAGAGAAGTCTTAACAGTCTTAAGTTGAGGTTTAGTTTTATTTCAATACTATGATCACCATTCAAGTTTCATTTTTCATTGTTCAATGGAATCAGTTCACGAACTTGTGAGATGATGTTACGTTGCATGAAAAACAACTCTGCCTTAAACTGCACCCACCCCAACTTCTGCACAAAGTTTTCAAGGGTCAAATTTACCATCTGGGGACCCACACATTATTATTACAAACTGCAATGCACAGAGCAGTGCTTCAGACCACACCACATTCTCCTCTCCATCACACACATGCCGGAACTCGGTCTGCTAGTGTTATCAGAGGTGCTCTTTGACACGTAAAACATTCATTTGTGACTGAAAGGGAAAGCACAGACATCTGGAATACCCCTGCCATCCTAAACTGGCAGTAGAAAGCTAGACAAGGTGTCCTGAGGCTCATCAGCCTGGTTCAGTCCAATTTCATAACAACCTTTCCTGCAATAGTGTCTCTGAGTTTAATCTCCAAGGTCTGAGCAATTTTGCACTGCCAAAGTAGAGGTATTTGCACTGCTGAATTGAAAACACAGCCTTTCTGGCTCTTGCTTCCAGGAAGAAAAGCAAGTGATTGTCTCACGCTCTCCCCCACAGTATGCACATCTCCACAGAGATACAAAGCTTTATTTTAAAAGCAGTCAGTTTTGCAGAAAATTCACAGTTTCAGAGAAACAACAAAGCTGAGTAGTAGTTAGATGTAGACATCATCACAACTCCAAACAGCTACTCAAATTCATGGACTACAAGGAAGGATAAAGTTGCTGTTTCTCTTTTGACCAGCTGGCTTGGCTTTCAGGGTAGAAGTATCAACTGCCTGATAGAGGAAGAAAAAAATTTCTGCTTATGGTTCATCCACAGGCTTGAATGCTGCATGGCTAACCACTTTCTTATCAATGCTCAGCCTGTAAGTTGAGCAAAAGCTACTGTNAAAAATATAAGAGTGAATTACATAGACATACAATACATTCTGATATCCAAGAAGATTTAATTCTAAAAGTTGGTGGGGATTAAGAGTTGCCTGTGTTTTACTGACATGATGATTTTTCCATAGTATTATTCATATTTGAATTACATCACTCCCCAAAGCCACTTCATGCTTCTGATGCCTTTGAGCCTAAAGCTGCTTAGTCTCATTTTGGCAATGGGTCAACTATGACGCTATAGCATGAGGCTGACCTACTGAAACAACGGGGGCCACATAACACAAGCAGATGTCCTTTCTCTTTCTCTTCTGAGATACGCAATTTGCTTCTTCAGTCTTTCACTTTTTTCTCTGTCTAAACCGATTTGTTGGAAGGATGCCCTGATCTGTCACTATTCAATATAAAAGTGTTATCAGAAGTCCAGTACATTGTTTAAAACCACATGACTTTAAAGATTGGTCTCATATATGGTTTATAGGATGTGAGGCTCCAAAAATCTTTGACACTGCTCAAGACTGTAAGAAAGTTATCAACTAACAAGCATCTTGAGTAAGTGCCAGTTATACACCAAATAACCTTCTTATTGTTGCCGTTGTGTTATTCAGCACACAACTGCACAATTAGCTGCTTGTTATTAAACACTGTACATGCTGATCACACTTAAGCTGCAATCAAAGGGGCTGTTTCATGCCTGGGATCCCTAAGCCACACCATTTTACAACTCTCTCTACACTCCAGTTTTAAAAGCAGAGATGTGTAAATCAAAGGGTATTTACTAGGCTTCCCCTCGTAGAACTGCAGTGACAAGCTGATATAAATCAGCTTTGTATGGGTTAACACTCACAGAATATCCAGTAATATCCTCCCACAGATCCTACATTTTCAGATACAGCATTCATTCATATGGCATCTTCAAAGCCAGAAAAACCCTTTAGTTTTTTAAGTGTCCTTGCTTTTGCAGGTTTGATTTAAACTGCATGGAGACAAAAAATGACTGCCATTTCAGGAGAAGATTACACCAACCACCTTGAATGCTCTCCTTGAAGTATATAAAATTTCACACTTAATAAAAGTATCTGACATCATTTTTTCTTCCATGTGGCAGATGCAGGTTAAACAGCAAGGCAGGATGACAGCTTGATGTAAGAACAAATACTTCTGCTAATAATAGTAATGTGTTTTGTGATCTTGTAATTCTTACTCAACCAGCACTTAATTACTACCCTAAACCTACTCTTTTTGGGACATTTGGCATACCTCCATACCCAGTGATTTTTCAGACTCTCTTCAGAGTTACCTAATTAAGACATTTCTGCATCCTTTTTACATCGTGAGACACACTGCCCTTTACAATAAATATATGTATAAGCAAAAGGTATGCAGATGGGGAATGGAAGCGCCAATATGTCAACTTTTATTGGTCCTGGCTTAGTGGGATCACAAAACAACTACTCATTAGCATGAATTACAGAAAGTTTTAAATACAGGGATGGGTTAGAATCAAAGGGAAAACACAAAAAAGTCTTTTCATTTTTTTCCACAGGGATGATGACAGTGATTAGGGGTGGCAGACACCCTGCATTCCTTCCCACTCCCAGCCATCTGCACCAGCTCTTCCCAGCTAGTTCCTTCTGTGAAGAAGTTTACTCTGGCCCCAAGAACCCACTGAAAGAGTTCCAAGCTGGATACAGAGTTGGTCAAATAACCCCTAGGGACAAATTTCTAGTAGTTATTGTCACAGCAGGTCAAGAATGGGGCAATCTTCCATGCCATCTTCTGAAGATTGCATTCCAAAGTTTAATGGAAGTAGGAAATAGGAGCAAGCAAAAGGCATTAATTTGTCATCAGAGTAATAAGATGCCTTAGTAGGTTTCTGACACTAGCTGCTTATTTTCCTGTTAAAAAATTTGATATTTAGTATACAACGCTGAAAACACAATGTACTGAGATTCAACTACTTTTACTACTTGACTACTTCCCTTTTTAAAATTACACTAATCCAACAGAAAGAGATTTACATAATATTAATACTAGATTAGCCTGTGAACGAAACTGCAACTCAACCATAAAGCCACTTGTTTTCTCCACTCAAACACCTACCAGCATACTGCACACACCTCTGTCTTTCTCCTCAGGGATCTGCTGCAGGGAAGGCCAGGGGAGCGGGGGATGTCCAGCCCCAGCAGCATCCCAGCATCAGTGCTATCCACTACCACTGTCTGTCACCAAAGGCATTTGACCTGCTTCTGCTAATAATGTTAGTTCTCACAAAACTCACTGGTGCATCAGCAGGATCCAAGTCTTTTCCAAAGAAAAGGAAGCCTTCTCCACAAACTACGAAGGGTTATATCTATGTTAAGTCCCTCTCTAAATTCTAAACCAGACAAAATAACATTCTCAGCTCAGCTTCAAAGCCAAATTGGAGACAAACTTTTTCTCCACCTTTCTCTCTCTTCTTTATGGTCTTGCCAATGTGGGGTAAATCCTGGTTAACAGGATAGTAGAGCACTCCATGAAGATGCAAGTGGGAAGCAGCTGTGTTTCGTGAGTACCACACTAAAAAGACAAGCCTCTGTCTTGGCATATTGTTGCATGGAATAGGAGCTTTAGTGTCAACTACCAGCATTCTGCCTGCAAGAAGAAATCTTCATTTATCTTGACAGATAAAGAAACTGGGATAGTCTAAAACAAGGCACCTTGTCATGTAGTTTCTTGAAGTGGGCATGCACTTAGCTATTTTCCCCACAGAGGGAATGTTGTAGAACATAAGTATCCCAAATCACATCTTTAATTTTGCAGTCAACTAAACACTACAGGCCAATAGGGAATGACTGCAGGACTGAGTGAAAAGGTTGTACCATATATGTTTACTCTCTGAAAGTGGGAAAGTCAGAGTACAGAGTTCACCATATTTGCACTCCTTCCCTTGCCCCACAATGTTTAATTCTCTAGCACAGAAGTTGAGAGAATGCCAGAAGTATTGTTTAGCTGCCAGCCCTCCAAGTACGGGAGAGCTCTGCAAAGAAACGAAAAAGAACATGAAGGTGAGAACATCGCACGGTGGCTGAAAGAGCCATGGATTCTGAACAGGTTATTAGTCTATTTATATCTATTTTTCTCATTTTCAACAGCTTTGAAAAAACAGCTTTCAATATAAGTAACAAGTTTATACTTCCAGTGCTGACACAAACATGGATCTTTCAGTTGACAGTGGAGCTGTCTGCTTTGTGGTCATGGTGAGAAAATGCATTTTCACAGTCCACACTGAGTCCTAGCAGCAGCACGCAAAGTACTTGACCACTTGGTAACATGAAGAACAGCATCTCTATACCTGGTAGGAGAAGCAGCTGGAAGCACCTGAAGCCTACTGGTCACCATAGACCTGTTTCAGGCTGCACATAAACACTTGTTATAGGAAAGGGCACAGAGGCCATAGCATAACAGAAGTAGTAATTCTGGGAGTCCCATGAAAAATGCAGTACTAAAGAAAAGACAAAAGAGAAGTTAAACATAGTACAACATTTAAGCTAAAGAGAAAATACTCCTCAAATTATATTTAAGTGACTAAGCAGAAGAATAAACCAGCTGAAATCTCATGGTGGACCACAGAGATCACTGTTAGGAACTGGCTTTTTTCAAGAGACAGAAGCAATACACAACAAAATTACTCAGCACACACTCACCGATGCCCAAATCCATCCCCCAGCAGTGACTGCCACTTTCCTATGACAAACTGCCCCTGAATTATACTGCATATGATTTTCACTGTATGGAATTTTCCTTTGGCCAGTTGGGGTCAGCTGTCCTGGCTGAGTGGACTCTCCCAGTTTCTTGTGCACGTGCTGGCTGGCACAGCATTGGAAGCTGAAAAGTCCTTGCCTTAGGGTAGGCTCTACTGAGCAGCAACTAAAATATCAGTGTGTTACCAACATTATTCTTACGCTAAATCCAAACCACAGCACTGTACAAGCTACTAAGAAGAAAACTAACTCCATTACAGCTGAAAACAGACACAAAGAAGTAGAGCATTTGTCCAATCTAGTCTTTTTTCCAGCATTTTAAGGCTTGTGCCTCATATTTTTGTGGTTTGGTTATTTTAAAAACAAATCATCATGCCTTTTAGCTATGTATTTATCTTCTGCGGAAATACTCTTGTGCTGTCAACCTCGGCACGTAACACTGATGAAATTGGAGGTCTCTAATGTTCTGTTCATTTCTGTAATTTCATTAGGTTGCTAACAGACTTTTCTAGATGTTTGCTAAGCTTCCAGAAAAGTGATTTTCTTCATTGTTTTCTCAGATACCCAGAAGAGCCACTAGTCCTAAGGGAGGACATACCAGCATAATAAAAAATTTTATGACAGATTTAAGTAAGGTATCTCAGAAAAATACACATTGTTTACTGCTTATTATTATTATTTCTTAAGTGCATCATATTGTTCCAAGTAGTGTATGAAAAATTTTAAAGGAATAATTATAGTGGAGGTGGGGAGGGAGAAAGAGATGAAAAGACAGAAGACTATTACTTTGTCTGTGTAGAGGTATGCATGTGTATGCAATACTGAGCGCGACACAGTATTTTAATTCCCTGCTGTGAGGGTAGTTTATCACAGAATTAAACCGCTTTCTGTGCTGCGTATTTAAAAAGGCAAGTGTCTGCCATTGCCAAGGCTCCCTAAGCAGCCTGTTTATCCATTTATGGATTTGGTCAAGACCACATCTCACTGAACAGAGCTCCCCAGTACAGTAATTAGTTAAGCGTGAGCAGATTAATCAGATGGCTCTGGCTGGCTCAGAGAAAAGGACAAAAGCAACACAGCTATTACTGTGCCTCTATGTTGAAAGTAAGACCAAGAACGCCTGCACAACTTTCTATGTCCCTTCCCCAACACCGTCACCTAAAGGAAAGGGGTTGGTCTGCTTGGGATTTTCTTACTCTACTCAGAGAACCATGATAAAGTTTTTCCAACATACATAATGTCAAACAAGTGAAACTGTTGGAGCGTGAATGCAGGCACACACCTGTGCATACATCTGCGGAACTGGAAAGCACTTATTAACTAGCACAATCCATCATGCAGAGATGAGGGAAAGTGGTTCCTGTTATCAGCAATTTGGCAGTACATCAACATCAACCGCAGATGACTGAAGAATTCTTCATATTTAGAAATAAGAAGCTTAGAAAAAATGCAATCTCATGATGATTAGGCTGAATTTCATGAAGATGAACAAAGCACAAGTTTCAGCCACTCTCTGTGTACATATAAATATCCACAGCATCTCTTATATGTTACTAGGAGGATTTTAAAAGCAGGATAAAAAATACGAATGGATGATACTTTATTTTATACACACTTTATTGTGTATTGTTTACTTTACACACACTAGATTGTGAAATGAGTAGATATTTGATATATTTTATCATAAGCAGTAACTGAGTTTCTGTCCTTGAAAAGGGTTTTAATTAGAAACATAGCACCTTGGGAAAGAAAAGTCAAAAAACCTGCAATATTTGCATCCTGCTGATGGAGTTTGTCTGAAGGCTAATGCATAGCCCTTGCCAAGGATGGCTGCTATGTAATCAGATGAGAACGCAGTCCTCTCTTTTATCCAAGGAGCATGCCTTCCTATTTTTCCTTTTATAAATGGCTTTGTTTCAATTCACGCTCTTAACTGAACAGGACTTAAGTGAAGTATGTTCTGACTAGGTTATACCAATCCTCCCCATGGAGCTGCACATAGATCTGCACAGTGTGATTCCTAAGAGTTGGCACATGACCTTGGAGTGGGGAGAACAGTGGAAGGAACTATGAAAAGTAACATAAGAGATGCTTTAATGTGTGATTCAATGTGAAAACAGATATGAAAACACTTGAATAAACAGTGATGTAGCTTCTGTTTGTATTCAGAGCAAAGGGTTAAAAGGGGAGGAATGGCAGAGGATGGTGGACTTGCTCAAGCTGGGCATGCCAAGGCCTGGGGAGTAACAGTGTGGGAAACCATATATTAAACCTACTGCTGGTTATCCTCTTTTTGCAGAAGTAAAATTTCTGTGTAGAGATAACAGAGGGGTTTACAGAGACTTGTAGGCCCTATCCCAGACATGCTTGAGCTCCCTGTTGGGAGAGAGATCAAAGCAGAGACCATAAAAAGCACAGGGAGATCACAGCATGGTGCTGAGCTACGCATGTGCAGGTCCTGGATAAATGGGCACAAATGGGCACAAAGAGCAGCCCTGCTGCCTGCTAGGATTGCACTGAGCTTGACAGAGCCTGTGCCCTCATTCTGCGTGTCTCTGCTGCCCAGCCTTGTTTCAGGATCCTCCAGTTAGAGAGGTAATTCAAAAAATCTATTCTTCAGCATTTCAGCTGTGTTTTTTTTGTTGCCCTCAGTCATCTGCATGCTTTGATTCAGTTTAAAACAGAAGCTATTTGTACTTTCTTTACGTACAGACCACCTCCTTGATATTTAATTAGATGCAGCTGAACTGTGGTTTGCTTTACCACTTTAAAGGAAAGGAATGTTTAGTAAGCATTTGAGTCCTGATGCATCAGACATTCACAGAATCACAGAATGGTTTGGATTGGAAGGGACCTTAAAGATCATCTGGTTCCAGCTCCCCTGCCATAGGCAGGGATACCTCCCACTAGACCTGGCTGCTCAAAGCCCCATCTAACTTGACATTGAACACTTCCATGGATGTGGCACCCAGAACTTCTCTGGGCAACCTGTTCCAGTGCCTCACCACCCTCACAGTAAAGAGTTTCTAATATCTCCTCCAAAACTTCCTTCATTCAGTTTCAGCCCATTCCTCTTGTTTTGTCGCTACATGCCCTTGTGAAAAGTCCCACTCCAGCCTTCCAGTCGGCCCCCTTCAGGTATTGAAAGGCTGCTGTAACGTGCCCCCAGAACCTTTTCTTTTCCATGTTGAACAGCCCCAACTCTCTCAAGTCTGTCAGTATACCGCCTGACATCACAATGATGTTCAACCACAATATAAGAAATATATTCAGTTATTAGAGAGTGCCCAAAGGAGGGCCATAAGGATGGTGAAGGGCCTTGACGGGAAGCCATATGAGTAGCAGTCNCCTTGTGAAAAGTCCCACTCCAGCCTTCCAGTCGGCCCCCTTCAGGTATTGAAAGGCTGCTGTAACGTGCCCCCAGAACCTTTTCTTTTCCATGTTGAACAGCCCCAACTCTCTCAAGTCTGTCAGTATACCGCCTGACATCACAATGATGTTCAACCACAATATAAGAAATATATTCAGTTATTAGAGAGTGCCCAAAGGAGGGCCATAAGGATGGTGAAGGGCCTTGACGGGAAGCCATATGAGTAGCAGTCGAGGTCACCTGGTCTGTTCAGCCTGGAGGAGACTGAGGGGAGACATCACTGCATTTACAACTTCATCATGTGGGAAGAGGAGGGGCAGGCACTGATCTGTTCACACTCATTACCAGTGGACTCCAGAAAAGGGCATGAAGCTGAGCCAAGGGAGGTTTAAGCTGGGTATCAGGAGGGTGGTTAGGCACTGGACCAGGCTCCCCAGAGCAGTGGTCACAGCACCAGCCTGTCTGGATGCCAGAAGCCATCGGACAACACTCAGGCACATGGTGTGATTCTTGGGGATGTCCTGTGCAGGGCTGGGAGCTGGACTCGATGATCTTGACAGGTTATTTCCAACTCAGCTTATTCGATGATTCTATGAGCATTTTTAGTATTCAAGACCATTTCAATTACCAAAGGCAAAGGTATTAAATTATAACAAAGCATTAGAACAGAAACATGTATCACAAACTTAATATAAATAAATCATACAAAGAACATAATCTCCGAACACTTTATTTGCATTGAACTCAAATTTATCTCTATTTAAAGATACCATTGTTCAAAAGAATGAGGAAGAAGAATATGGGAGTTACAGCAAATAATGGAAAGCTCCGTTTTCCATTATAGACAGTGTTTCAACAAATATTTATTATCTAAATGGAACTGCCACACAAAGCATGTAATTGTGAGATAGCCAAGGCTTATGAAGGCATTTCATAATTGTTTAAAAACATTAGACAATGAAGTTTACCTAGGACTTTAAATATGAGTTAACATCCATAAACTCAAATTGGCAGGTAACAAACTCAAAAATGTGATAGAAATTTCACTATGTTCTTTGGCAACCACCTGCTGAAAAGAAAATGCTTTGCAAGAAAGATGCAATCTTTAAGCCTCTGATCAGTCCTTAAGCTTAACCTTAACCTCTAATGTTGCTTAAATTTTATGTTTCTATACACTACATTACTTAGTCTTAATTTCAGCTTAACATTTTTATTGATTTTTTCATCTTTTCTAAGAGCAAGAAGAACTTCAAATTACTCAATGCCCCTCAATTTGGATAATTGTAAAATTAATTTAATTTCTCTTTTCCCAAGTTGTCTTCAAATTTCTTATGGCATTAAAAATCACCTTTATAATTTTCTTTTTCATATTCAAAAAAAATCTGTAAAACTCATGCAAAGTAAATGAAAAAACGCACACATTAAATCATTACTTTATGATCAAGACATGACACAGCTTCATACAGAATGCTACCTAAAAGTGTAAAACTTAATGCCAATGGATACATTAGAAGATTTAAGCAATCACAGAATTCTTAAAATTTTCTCTGTGTAGCTTTTTTCTCTTTTGAACACTGATACAATGGAATTATTCTGGAAAGCACTTGAAGATTCATGGAAATAGCTCCCCATCTCTTAAATGCAATACCATGTCTGCTTTCAAATGAAGACCTTTGAATGAAGTGTTTTTGTCACTTTAAACATACAGCTGCAACAATCTCATTATTCCACCTCCTGATTAGAAATAATGGCGGGGCAACAAACCTGACAAGTCCAAGGTTTTGGAGCATGGCACCTTCCAGTATTCACTCTCCTTTCCTTTCTCCCCCCGCAGTGGTGACCGGGTTTCCTGGCTGCCGTACATGGGATATGCTAGCCTTCTCTCTCGCCACTCTGGCAACTGATGCCACACTGTGCTACATGCACCATTTCTTTTGATGCATAGTTTGCAGTCTTTTCAGGTCAAAATTCTTCAATACACATGAAACACCACTTGTTTGCCTTTCACTTTTTACTAAAACTAACTTTTGAATAAGCTGTATGGTTTCCTAGGCTGTTTATCTCTGAAGGTGTTTGCCACCTTCAGTCCTCTTCATCCCATCCAATGTGATCTTTTAATAAAACAGAAGGGTTTCCTTCTCATGATTTTCACCAGTATCAGTCCCCTGTATTTATTTTCCTCTCTCCACTGTCTTAATTCCAGATTTTTGTGTCCTCCATCTTCACCTGCAGCTTCAGCACTTGCAAGTCCACCTTCTCTGGTACCTCACTAAATCTCAGTGTTTAAACCATTGTGACCAAAACTTGGAAAAATGACGAATTCTGCCTCATTCCTTCCACCTGTGTTCTTCTCTTTACTGCTGTTTCCTGTCCTTATACATTCACCTGACTCCAGCAGGGTGGCCAGGTACTCAGACCTCTTTCTGAAGCTCAATTAAAGAAATGAATCAGTACTCCCCACAAAGTCTCTCCTAGCAGAGATGCCTCTCTCCAAATCACCCCCTTGCTGCCTATACTATATTCTGAGCTCAACACTTGCTTTCCTTCCAATTTACCTAGCTCACCTTCAAAATAAAATGGCAAAGCACACCAAAATCATATCCGAAAAAAAACCACCCAAACCCAAACTATCTGGACAATTATGCTTCTGATCTGGATTTAACAAAGTGCTTGTATCCCAAACATTATATTCACACTCATCCAGCACTTTTAATGCTCAGTAGGGCTTATTCAATATGCAGGCAGAAGCAATTCTTCAGAACCTGTGAAGTTCTCAACCATGGATGTATGAAATGGATGGACTCATTGCATGCGCAAGTTAACACACGCAGTTTTAAACAAATCCTTTAACCTACAAGAAGGAGGAGTAAACAGGTAACCAAGTTATTCATTTGAAGATTCTATATACCTCATTAAAAATACAATTCTGCTACTTGCAATGTTATTTACTCCCTTTTATTTAGATAGCTTAATTACACTTGTAAGAAATCTTTTAATGAGTAAATAAAAAGTAAAAACATATATGCTCAAAGTTTAACTTAACTGCTAAGTGGCAGATGGCACATCATGCAGTTACCCACCAATCTGAAACACGGGAAAAAATATTATCTACAAATCTTGCTGTACAACCAGCATCAATATAGAAACTATCGGCCTTTGCCTCCCCCATATGCCCCTCATCTCACATGTATTAAAAAAAAAAATTCTGTGCCTTAAGCAAGGGTATTTCAGTGGGAAATTCTTGGACATTTACCCATCCATTTCCTTTTGGGTCCAAGTCAGTTCATTTTAAGCACTGCCCCATTTAAAGTACAAACCATCTGAAGTTCCTGCATTTGTGAAGATGTGTCACTTACAGAAATTCTGTTATGTATGAAGTTTCACCACTCTTTTCTACTTTCAATCCACTATTCTTCCGAAGACGTAAATATAACTCCTTTAGGTTAGCTGTAGTTTTTTTTTACTTCCTCTCTTTATCAACAGCCTCACCATACCTGAACTAAATGGCACAATTATCCAAAAGCACACAAAAATAATTTTTCTTTGGCTTACTGCATGTATATAGATCTGACTCTGAAGACAGAGAAGACTGCAGCATTTATATGCTGTCAAATCTGAGAATATAGTACAGATTCAATAGCTGGAAGGAGAGGGGAGAGAAGACAGAGACAAGCATTTTATTTTCCTTTTTATATAGCCATCTCCTAACCAAATCCCTGTAACTCTCTCCAAACCCTTTCCCTAAAGGAAAAATAGAGCCTGTGACCTAGCAACTCAATCTATGCAGCTTTATGCTAAAACATGCTGAACTGAAGATAACTGCTCATTATTACTTTAATATTGGTTTTGTTTAACATGGAAATACATTCTATTGGAACTTCGTGCTACAGCAACAATCACAGTGTACTTGTGAAAGTAATGGATGAAAATCACCCATGCCAAAAACAACCCACTTCATTAAAAACACAGTGTTCTCTTCCTTTGGTATGATTTGGAAATGCTGTTGTACAGCACTAGAGAGACAGCAAATCTGGAGCATGACTTCTGAATAATCACATGGTCTCAGGTTAAGCATGCATCTCATTTGCGTAAGTGCTCCTTGTGGAACAAGAATGAGGTTTCCAATTAGACTTCTAGATGGAATTTGAGAAGACAGGAAGACATCAAGGTTTTGGAGGTCTGATAAGCAAACTGTTTCACAATTTAAATGAGAAATAAGAAGAGATCACTGAAGATTAAAAAGCTTGTATCAAATTAATATGAGAAATAGATGCATTATCATCTTACTCATCTATTGGATCTCCTTCATTGGATCTCTCATAAAATAGCAACACTACCACCATCCTTTGGGATGCCATCCTTTTGTGTTCCAGATTCTTATTAGTATACGCTTTCTCTCAAAAAACATCAAAAATTCCTTGCATGGTTTTTAACATGCTTTATGCCTATAAGCACTTTTTTTGACTCATCATAAAAAAGTCAGTAATATGCATTTAGTTAACAAAAGAGTACTGAAAGTTTCGTTTCTCAGTGTTATTGCTGCTATGCAGAGAATACCATTAACCTTCCTTTATATTTACAGGCAGCTGAGTTGATCTTCTTTTAAAGCAGAGAAATTGATTAAGTGATTTCTAGAAATGGTTTACATAAAGTACAAAGCTAGAGCATGAAGACATCTCAGTTCCACAGCTGGATGCTGTGCATAGAAGCTCTCTCCTGTGTGTAAGCTTTGACCTAACACCACCTCAATTTCTGACTTCAGTGGTCAGAAGTCCACATGTCTACTTCAGTGATCTTTATAAAAGCTAGGAAAACTATTACATTGGCGGAAAGGCTGAAGACTGTTGTAACCAATACAGATACTTTTATTAATGCAGGGAGTATGCTTGATAAATATTAGCAGTGATAATTAATAAAACTAAAAAGAGGAAAAAAAATAGTTGCAAGTCCATATCAGCATTACTAAAAAGAGTAGTTTTCTAAAATTCAGCTTCTGTGTCAAAATAGAAGTATTTTTTCTAGGTTTGGCTTTGACTAAGGTGATCCATCATCCAAACAATTGTGTATTTAGAATCACTAACATTACTGGTAAGTTTCACTTTCTACAGTAATTCAGTCAGTCTCCAAGAGATTCTAATGCATCAATTCCAGCTCTCAGTGCTTTAGCTCTTCCTACTCAGGTGAAGAGTTAAGCATCAGGATAAAAATGCATTCACATGGGCTTTAGCCGAACAGTCACTGCAGGCTGCAGCTGAAAGCTTTTCTTCCCGTTATGGGGGCTGACAGAAAAGGACTGCACAAACTGCAAGAAGCACTTGAGAAATTATGGTCTTAATCAAGGTGCACTCCCGTCGAATTTTGCGCTGTAGAATTCTAACTGACCTACATAACCTGGCTTTGCTGCCCTCCACGCTTTTGCTTCACATGCTGTGGCTGTGGAATACTGCACCACAGAAAAAGCAAGCACAGTGACTTGGGGACATTGGGAGGAGGGATGAAGAGTGACTAAATACAGCTCCAAAATAAATCAGTGATTTTTGAATTCATAAATTCCTTTGTAAAAGGAGCTTCAATTAGTGTGTTTTTCCAGAAAGCTGGTCTTTTCATTATAGCTTTCAAACAATAGGGTGGTACCCTTGTAGAGAGCAGTATCCAAATCCATCCCTCCTGAGAGTTAGGGATAAGCCAGGAGATCCAAGGTTCTTTCCTATTGCTACCACCAGCTGTGAGTCCCTAGATTCAGTTTCTCATCTTGCTTCTACTCAGGAAGCCCCTGCATCCAAATTAAAGATGAGCAAGGCCCTGGAAAAAAGCAGAACCAGTCACCCAGTGGCATTTCAGTATTTCCACTGGACTTTCTCTGCACATCTGTTCCCTCTCCATCCTTCAAGTGACATTTTACCACACCCTCTTTGCCACCATGACTTCCTCAAAAAATAACTACAAATACGCTTCCTAAAAAGCATGAACTTTTCATGTAACAGATTTCAGAGGCTTAGGGATGAGTACTCTTGTGCATTGGTTTTGCTTGGCCCAGTTTTTGTTAGTGGGTAGGAAGGGGCACAAAGATGGCTCCTGTGTGTCCTGTGTGAAGGTTCTGCAAGTTTTTCACCCTGTCCAGCAGAGCCACTCTCTGATGGCTCTGAAGATGATGGACATGCTGCTGGCCAAACCTGGGCCAATTAGAGATGTTAGTTACGCCTCTGTGAAAACATATTTAAGAAGAAATCAAAACAATGGGGGCACACACTTCTTTTTAGCCAGAGGAGGAGGAGGTAAAAATATGTGAGGGAAAACAACCTGGAGACACCAAGGTCAGTNATGTCTGCACCCTATGGAGAAGAATTCATGTTTGCAGCAGATTTCAGGTGGGCTGCTGCTCGTGAGATTGGACCCACGCCAAAGAAGTTCACACAGGACTGTCTCTCGTGGGAGGGACCCCATGGCTGAGTAGAGGACTCTTCTCCCTGGTGGACTGACCCTGACCAAAGGGAAACCCCCATACCCTGCCCCCACCCCGGAGCTGTTGGTTGTGTGAAAGAGGGAGGGGGGTGAGCTGAGAAATGGTGCCTTAAAAGGGAAGGAGGGTGAGTGAAGAAATGGTGTCTTAAGAGCTTATTTTTACCTCTCATTTATCCTCCAACTCTGTTAGGTTAATAAATCACTTTGCAACTTTAAGTTTTCAGTCTGTTTACCCATTTTCTCTTTGCATCCTCCCACCAGTGGCTTATCTCAACCCACAAATCCAGTGTGTTTGTGTTAGTTTTTTTCCCTCTCCTCTGCACTGCTGTGGCAGGAAAGAGCATAGGGAGCAGACACTGTAGGTCCCTGGCATTTGGCCAGGGTCAAACTTCAACATCTTGACATGCTGGAAAGGTATAAAGGGCTTTTAATTGATTTTAACTCTGCATTGAAGCAGTCTTCGGAAAGTTTTGGTCAGATGACACTTTGTTATATGGCATTCTTAAAAAAAAAAAAGTTGCTTGCTTTACGGAAGATATATTTGTTGCCGTTACTACATAGTTTTGCACATGGAAATAAGAGACAGACAGTCCTGAAGTATTTCACTTCATAAACCACAGCCTACTTTGATCTTTGATTTTCTAGACACAAACTTTTCAAGTTAAGATTTCAAATACTAAACAGCACAAATTCCTGAAATTTTGTTGCATTTGTTGCATCCGTGACAAAGGACACAGACAGAAAATACTCAAGCTCTAAGAGTGCAAGCAAAGCTATAATTAATTTTTGCTGAATTTTTTGTTACAAATGCAGTTCACAAAGGCATTTGATTTTGGCCTCATGAACACAAATTCCATTTATGCATTTCCTTCCTTTTTCTGTCATTAAGCAACATTCATCTGCGTAAGTTTCATCTACTTGAAACATTTCCTGAAGAAAGGTTTCCCTTGTCAGGGACTGCTATAGCTTCTTTCACAGAAGCCCAAACCTCTAATAAAAATGCTGTATCAGATGACCATGTGCCCCTTGGCTGCTTTCTGCAAGGACCCCTGTGCCAGCACTGTAAGCAGCCTGCCTTTCCTACTGCCAGGCACCAGCTTTTCAGCCCAACACAAACTGTCTCAGGGAGGCCAGCACAATGTGCTGTCCCCCTGTGACAAGCTTCATGTTGCTCTTTTTTGTGTTACAATGGCAGACAAAGAAAAATCCCTCAGATCGGGGGGGTTTCTCCTAGCTCTTTACACAGGGAAATGTCAATGAGGAACTATCAGAAAGAGACCAGTGTAGCACTGCATTTGCCACAAATCACCTTGCAAAACACTTTGGTGAAGCCCGAAAAATTTTAATAGTCCTTTTTTATTCAAGGGTGAAAGGTCTTTTAAGAAGGATTTACTGTAGTGGGTAAGAAAACCTGTGCTGCAAGAGACAGCGTGAGGCAAGTAGCATTTTTCTGTTTCATCTTCCATAAAGTTGTCATGCCTAGCTAGAAAAGGCAGCAGTAGCTATTTGTCCGGAAGACAGCACTCAAATGTAGCTCCATGAAGCCAGGAGACAGCCCAGTGTTTTGCAGGATGGCTCCCTTCCTATTAATGGTGTCTCAGTAACCTGCCTCAAGGCCACTTTGGACTTCTGCTTCTCAGTTGTTCAGCATGCAAAACTCAAACCAGAATCCTGCTATCCCTCTACACCACCATGTTTCTGAAACTATTGTGGCTGCTCAAGCAACTTCACTGGGTTCCAAGATGCTAGATGCCAGAAATTGTTGCTTCTTCCCTGCATTGACAAGGAGCTGATGCAGCAGCGTTCCTCTGGCAGAGCTGGGAGTCCTGAGACAAGCCCCACTACTGGTGGAAGGGAGACAGTGCACAGACGGGGTCAGTATCGGGATTCAGGAGGGACTGCCTGTCACTGCAGGAAAGACTGTTTTGTTACGGCAGCCTGTGCAGTACATTCACTCTGAGCAGCTGTGAGCAACCATGTGGCATACTCCTTAGCAGCCACAGAAAAACTAATGGAAGACACTCCTGAGTTTGGTAGCCTGTCCAGAATATGTGGTGGCACTGAAGTTTGCATCTGCAGAGCAACAACTGCATGTTAAAGTCTTCCTTCCCTCACAGGTAAGGTGTTGCTCTCACAGCAAGAGCTGCTTTGGCCTCACAGCCTTGTTATGGCTGAACGCCAACCAAGTGCTGGAAGGAAAGTGTTTTTGGAGGCAAAACAAGGAAAGACTGCCAGAAAATGCAGACTGCTCTCTTCCTGTTTCCTAGAGTGACACCAGTGAAATTTTTCTAGCAATTAATGAGTTTGCACAGGTGTTACTCCAAGTGTAACCACAAGACTGTCTAGCTGGCAGAAGTGATAGTGTGTTGGTGGTGACAGGCAGAGCTGAGCTCAGCTGCTACAAGTGTACAGCTCAGCTGCTGCAACTACACTACTGCAGGGATGGCAGTCAAAAACCAGTTTGTGGGCTTGACATGAAAATATGTCAAATGGAATAGGGAATCCTCCAACACCTTCCTTTCTGAAACCATACAATTACACCAAGTCAGAAAAACTTCTGAATTGATTTTCATTGTCTTGGCAACAACAAGAGTGAGTCTCAGCTGTTTTATCAACAGCTTTCAGGCTTAAATTCACTGCCATTCTCAATGCAGTACAACTGTAGATATTTATTACTCTTTTTGAAAGCTTTCTCAAAGCAAGGAAATAAAAAAACAAAAAAACAAACAAACAAAACTTCAGCACCAGAGAAAGTTTATCTCAAACTGTGAATCAAAGAACATTTGAGTAAACAAGCTGAAATCCCAGTATGTATGTGAGTCCAAGCTTCCCCTTGAGAGCAAACAGGGCAAGCATAGGCACTGCTGCAAACAACCAGACACTACCTTGATCAAATTTAAATGGACTTCACAATGAGTATAAACACCTCTCAAAAAAGGTTCCTCAAAAATCTAGGTCCCTTTGGAAGATGCAATGCAGTAGCAGCTGTGTGGGAAAAGTCAAGAAGCAGCTGTAAGCCACCCCTGCACACAACCATTTCAGCTTGGTGCTAAAAGAAGATAGTTTATCACAGATGGGGACATAATAATAAGATTAATCTAGATGACAGAAGAGCTTGAAGCAGCACCCACAAGAAAGATAACATGCTGAGCCAGCTGTAGATACGAACCACCAGCACTACCTAATCACAAACACAGTGATCTCGCAACTGTAGGTGCAGGTCCACTGGAATTACAATGAGCACAAAGGACACTGCCCTCTTCTACAGATGCTACAGAAACTGATTATCACAAGGAAACCAGACGGTCACCATGAAACAGTCATTTTTTCTGGCCTCACATGATTTTGCATGCTATAATGCTGAAACTCTTTTCCCCAACTGCCACATGACTAGCAGAAGGAATAAATTTCAGTCAATAACACCAGGGTAGTACAAAGAAGGTACCACCACAACTTGAAAAAGTAGAAGCAGGGATAATCATAGCTCTTCTGAATTTTAAGCTCTGCTCCAAAGTTAAAGCCTATGTAGGCCACACATAAAACAAACATGTAAAGTAAATCACGAGAGTGCATAAAATTAGTGTAAAAAGTAGTACTATTGAGAACAATATGAGACTTCTCTATGAAATTTATTATCAGTTTAAAATTTTTTCTACTCATAGGCCTCCCAAAACAGTATTTTTCCACAATTCAGTTTAACAAATTTTCATATTAACACCATACAGTGTATAAACATTTGTTGGGCTGGATTGTTAGCACAGTCACAACTCTGCAGCATATGGCATTGTGGAAAGGGCCTCTAACATGTTCCTTGTCTGTCTAGAAGTGAAGCTGGTACAGAAATGTCCATGCATACCCCACTTAGCCCCTGCAGGCCCAACTACTTCTTCGTGTTGTCCTGTCTCTTCTTAAACTGATCTCACAAAAACAAGATGTACTAACTAACCATTAATGCTGAATGATCCAGCTTCAAAAAGAATTAAAAAAGAACAAACCTCGTTCACACAAGGCATGGCAGAAAGCGCTACCACATGTCCTAGGACAAAACAGCAATGAGCTGAAGTTCTTCATGCCAATGTTGCTTTGTATTCTTCCTAAAATCACAGAATCATAGAATGGCCTTGGTTGGAAGGAACTTTAAAGATTGCCAAGTTCCAACCCCTCTACCACTGGCAGGCACAACTTCCCCTGGACCCGGTTGCTCAGAGCCTCATCCAACCTGGCCTTGAACACTTCCACGGTTGGGGCATCCACAACTTCTCCCAGCAACCTGTTGCAGTGCCTCACCACTCTCAAAGCAAAGAGAATTTGTCTAGTATCTAATCTAAACTTATTCTCTTTCTGTTTGAAGCCATTCTTCCTTGTCCTGTCAGTACATGCTCTTCATAAGAGTTTCTCTCCCTCTTTCTTGTAGGGTCCCTTAAGGAACAGGAAGGCTGAAATTAGGTCACCCCAAAGCCTTCTCTTCTTGAGGCTGAACAAAGCCAATTGTCTCAGCTTTTCCTCCCTCCTCCTGACTCAATCCAGCAGGTCCCTGTCCTTGTTGTGTTGGGACCCCAGAGGTGGATGCAGTGTTCCAGGTGGGGTCTCACCAGAGCAGAGCAGAGGGGCAGAATCCCCTCCCTGGCCCTGCTGCTCACGCTGCTTTGGATGCAGCCCAGGACATGTTTGGCTTTCTGGGCTGGGAGTGCTCATGGCTGGGTCATGTCCAGCGTCTCACCCACCAGCACCTGCAAGTCCTTCTCTCCAGGGCTGCTCTCAATCCATTTATCCCCAGCCTGTGTTGGCACAGGGGATTGCCCCGACTCAGGTGGAGCACCTTGCACTTGGTCTTGTTAAAACACATGAGATTCCCATCGGCCCACTTCATGAACTTGTCCAGGTGCCTCTGAATGACATCCCATGCTTCAGGTGTGTCAACTGCACCACTCAGCTTGGTGTCACCTGCACGTGATTCTTCTGTATCATTAATGAAGACATTAAATAACACTGGTCGCAGTACACACCCTGGGGGACACCCCTTGTCACTGATGTCCATTGGGACTCTGAGCCATTGACCACAACCTTTTGGATGAGACCCTCCAATCAGTTTTTTATCCATTTCTCTCCAATTTAGAGAGAAGGATGTCATGGGGGACTGTGTCAAAGGCTTTACAGAAGTCTACATAAACTAAATCTGTAACCCTTCCCTTGTCCACTGGTGTAGTCACTCCATGACATTAAGGCCACTGGGCTGGTCAGGCAGGACTTGCCCTTGGTGAAGCGACGCTGGCTTGAATCACTTCCTTGCCCCCCATTTGCCTTAGCACAGCTTCCAGGAGGACCTGTTCCATGAAATTCCCAGGCACAGAGATGAGGCTGACAGGTCAGCAGCTCCCAGGGTCCTCCTTTCTACCCTTTTTGAAGATGAGTGCAATGCTTCTCCTTTTCCAGTCACCCGGGATTTCCCAACTGCCATGACCTTTCAAACACCATGGACAGTGGCTTGGCAACTACAGCAGTCAATTCCTTCAGGACTCTGGGGTCTATCTCATCAGGTCCCACAGACTGACAGATGTTGAGGTTCCTCAGGCAGTCCAGAACCACATCTTTATTTACTGTGGGAGCAACTTTGTTCCCTCAGTCCCCAACCTACTGTCAGCCTTCTCCTCATCCTTTCTTACCAGTTTTCCAGCATTGTTTATTGGGGAGGGTACACCTTGGCCTTCCTCACTCCATCCTTACACAACTGAACTTCATCTCTGTGCCCTTCCCAGTTCACCTGTCCTTGTTTCCACTGCCTCTGCATTTGATTCATTCCCTTTAGTTTGACCAGCAGTTCCCTCCTCAGCCATGCTGGTCTCTTGCCCTCCCTGCCTGATTTGTTGCTCCTTGGGATTGCCAGGTCTGGTGCTCTGTGGAAGACTTCCTTAGAGATCTGCCAGCTCTGCTCTACTCTTGTTCCTGTGGGCAGTCTTCCAGGGGATCCCACTGACTATCTCCTGGAAGAGCTGGAAGTTTGCTTTCCTAAAATTCAAGAGCCTAACTTTACCCCTTACTTGACCCATATCCCTTAGAACTGCAAACTCCACCAGTGCAGAATCACTGCAGCCCAGGCTGCTCAGTTTCTTTCAACCACAGAAAATTACTCTCAGGTTAAGAAACAAAACTGAAATAAATGATAGCTAGTTCACTACATTTGGGATACTATTCTGGAAGCATTAAATTTGGTTTTTTATATAGGACAGTCACAGAGATGGATCACCTAAAATTAAATATAAGCTCATGATTTTAAATTAAGACCAACAGAATATGCAAAGCCGGTCAGAAAATTTTCCTTGTAGATTATTGTATGTCTGAACTACAAAGCTGAGAGGACAGAACTGAAAACATTACACTTCGTTACAATAACCTTACAGCAGTAGCACCAAACCATCTATGTTAAAAAATATGAAGCTAACTCTAAATATTTTCATCAGCTTTTACTGTTGACAAGTTATACACAAATTCCGGAGAAAATAAGCAAAGGGGCCAACTTGCAATGGTTGTGGGGGCCCTTTCAAGTAAGCAGAATGGGCAAACCCCCCAACTGTCCCTGTAAACTTGAAATCCAATAGAAATGCATAATATAATAAAGATATTCCTTTACTATTTCATCTTCTCATCCCAGGAAAGTATTGATGTGCAGTTTGAATGGTTGGGAACTTCAGCAGGAAGGCTTGCACAGACAATAGTGATGCTGTATGCAGGACAAACTTTGCTGTCTCCAAAGAAAAAAGTGATTAATTCAACTGTTGCTTCATTATGAGCAGATCAGAAGGCCACTTTATAGCTCCATCTCTGAAGCAGTTCTTCAGTCAGATTGAGAGTAACCTCCTGTAACTGAAAACAGAACGGAATGCTGATCCCAAACACCTAAAGCTGTATTGCTTTAAAGCAATGCAGCTACTGCAAATAGCAAGGAGGAGACTGTAAACGGACCCATAGAGACCTCTCAAAAGCACTTTGAAAAACATAAAAAATGTTAAGATATTTACATATTCTTTTCTCAACATCTTCCTACCCTGTAGTTACCATCCCTTTTGTCAGAACAAAAATTCTAAATGGCTACAGAGCAATCAAATTTTCCATCAGTTACTTACAAATAACCATGATAAATAATAATTAGCAATTTAAAAATTAATATAGGCATATGAATTCACTATAAGATGTCTTCTGATGATAATGATCCCAGCTTCATTATTGTCTTGTGACTGATTTTGAAGCTGAGGTTCTAGGGTTTTTGGATTTTTCTTTTTTTTTAATATTCCTATAACTTTTGATAAAAACAGCTATAACAACTTCAAGAAAAAAGCAACTCCAAAAGTCAACTGATGGGAGCTCACTGTGCACCAAGGAGAGCTTGTTACCACACAAGCCAACGTTCTGAGGCAGATAATAATAGGCTGAAAGTACAGCACAGGCAAAGGAGACGTTTTCAGACTAAAACTGAAGATATTTTCAACCTTTCAACATCCTGGGAAATCTCAACTTCTGTCTGTTTATTGAGTGATTAGGGACAGCATGGTGCATTTTGACACTTGGAGATAAAGTCAAGGAAAATGTCCAACAGGCAGCAGGAAGTGAGTATCATGTTGAGATTGAATAGCTGCCAAAGTGCAGAGGGCAAAAGGCAAATGTAAGCAAAGATAACATCCAAGACAAACCAGAAGGCAGTGATGTGTTGCTTCTGATGGTGTATAGAAACAACTGAACCTTAATACCAGGAGAAAGAAAGAACAGAGAACAATGGGTAGAACACAACTGATTTAAACAAAGCTACACATACAAGCAAGCTGCCTAATGTACTTAACAACCTGGTCTGAGCTTTACAAAGATTAACCAGTTTCTTCCCTGTGCAATCTTGAAATATGGGGAACCTACTAAAAAGATAAATGAAACTTGTAGCTCCTCTTTGCTTTTGTCAAAACAAGCACCCCGTTCCACAGTACACAAGGACAAACCATTAGAAATACCTATTGTGAAACTAGAATAAACCTGCCCTCATGAGAGCTTAGGGTTACATCATGTATCTGATAAATGTGCAGTAACCACCTCCATGCAGGAATATGCAACCCAAACACTCTCATGTACATTTTATAACCACCAAGGTGATAGTAACCATATCCATAAAGCTCATGCCTTTCCCTAGAGGGTGAATTCAATTCTCAGTTCAATAAACATCACATTATGTTATCTTGCTTTTCCAAGTGTTTCAGGTCTAACTGAGCTGGGAAACTGTTTCAAAAGAACCTTCTTTTTCCTCTATGTCCACTCCTTGTCATTTTTGAGCACGTAGGAAAAACCACCAGCCATAAACAGCATTGAAAATAACATTATTTAGTGGAAGAAGACAGCTGTGTTCAAATGAAACATGTTACAAGTTGTTTAAAAATTCATGGTCCTCCCAAATGAACAAGAGAATTGAGTGAAGCAACAAAACTTCATTATTAAGTAATTTTGTGCAGATGACTAAATACTAGACCTCTCAAAACACGGCAATAACGGTATAATCCACATGTGGGGTAAAAATGGAAGAAAAAAGAAGCACAGAAACAGAACTACCTTGCACCCTGTGTGTCTCTACAAACAGCCACACAGTCCTCTATCCCTCTACCTTTATTTTGAGAAAAAAGCAAGTCATCTCCCTCTTAAATATATTCTCACCTGCCTTTACCTCTCACAACTTCTAAAAGCCATGCTACAAGAGTACTTCATGTTGTATGTCAAGGGCCATGGGCTGTAAACTTTATAGCATAAATTACAGACCAACAGAATTGCATAAAACGAATAATATTAATTTGGAAAGACATTCTTGACAACACATGGCATACAACACATGGCACTTAAAATGCAGTCACCTTATTGTCCCTAACTTTTTATAAAAGAAGTTACAAAAGAGAAATTATCTAATACTGGACCACATAAACAAAAAAGTCATTATAGTTTGCATACTAATTTCCAACCGAAAGTGATAGTAAGAAGAGATCTCCCACCTCAGCTTTCTTTTTCCCTGAAAAAAGCAGTCATGATGACAGCATAAAGGATACTACTAAGTGCTACAGGTCAAATACAATTCAATACAATTCAAAGCTCCTGCTTTGAATTCTGCAGGATTTACACAATAAAACGTCCTACAGAGGCACAATCAGTCCTCCAGGAAAAGATAAAAAATAATATCTCACAATTATTTTATTTTAAAAATTATTCCAATAGCAGCTACAATACAATTATGTTCTTCCTTGCACCACACTTTGTAGATCGTCAACTTCAATAATCCTAAATCATTTCCCACTTGACAGTGAAGGCCTTATTTTAGCAAGTGAATTTTCCTGTCTCTAGGCTACTCCATAAGCTTGAAAAACTCCTGTGCCTCCACTTAATTTGTGACTTGTTTTAGTACAGATAGACATACACAAGGAACTTGAAAGTAATTTCCATCTGCCCTACAACGGAGGCAGAGAAAACATTCCTTCACTTGACTCTCCCACTTGCGTTACCATTACACACAGCTTAAACCACAAGCGCGTTAAGAGACTTTTCACAGTGTAGCCCCACATTCATCAATGCAGTGAACAAGGTAACACTGGTTTCTACAGGTGAAAGCGTCACTCCGCAGCAGCATACAGCTTCAGGACTTTTTAGAAACGGCCCTGATGAGCTAGACAGAAAGCTCCACCAGTACTGAAAAGGCAGCTCAAGGTTTTCAGCAAGGTGCAGGTAAGGAAGGCACTGCTGGCATGAGGCAGTCACGCTCCCTCTCTTCCTCCTACATTTGCTTACTGCTGCGCCTTGAATGTTTTCAGAGGAAGGGGGCTAATAATGGCCATTGCATCTCTTGCTTTACTTTGACTTCTGGTCTCTTCTTAGTTACCTGCTTCCAAATCATGACAGCATTTCAAATTTACACCATGCCTGCACGTAAACCTTCTAAGAAACAACATGCAGAAACTCACACCTAGGTAGCTTCCATTTGGGGAAGATACCATTTCATGACTCAATCAGGCACAGAGTCAAGAGTTTGTCTTTCTGAGGTGCTGTGGAGCATGAAGGATAGGGTTTTTCAAGAAGAAAAGGTGGCATGGCAATGGTATTTCAGACTATGAAATAAAAAAGGGAAGATCTTGCAGCCACTAAATCCTCCACAGACAGCATCAGCACACAGCCCTCCCTCTGATCAATGTGGTCTTCTTCTTTCAAAGGCACATATGACTTTAAAGAAGTTATGACCACAGGGTTATCAGACAATATATAGGTTTCTCCATGATCATACTCTGCTAAGCAATTAGGTCAAACTGTGCTCTTGAAAATTAGTTTAGTGCAATTGAAGGTCAAGGAATGAAAGCACAGGGGGGAGATGAAGCAGAAAAGAAGGATTTGTCTCTCAAGCACATACAAAGCCCTTGCCAGAAAGAAGAGCTGCACTGTTGCTAGAACTTTATAGTGTATGAAAGGAACATTCTTGGCACTGAAAAACTGGCATCTGTGTACAAATAGAAAAAATATTCCAAGTTACAAGCTGTACACAGAAACAAAAAGGAACTTCTTCACATCAATGTGTTCACCAGTACTGTCTTGTTCATTCTAAATTACACTTTTGTCAATGGATTGATGTGGCTTAGTTGTCAGGCAAATAAGCAGATTTTTGTTACTTTTAACCAGAACAAAGAGATATTACATGCTTTTACCGAGTTCTGTAATTTACTTTTTTTTTTAAAAGATTATTTTGCATAAGCAGGAATTCTGATGTCAGATTCTTTTTCTTATATTCACATTTGGGTTTTGGAACGCAAATTTGAATGAGTAAAGTACTATGGGTCTATGTTGGCTGCAGATGTTCAGAAGAAAAGGCACACTGAAAAAGCTGGAAGCATTACTGAAGGTTTGATGATTCTGTTCTCCTGGAAACCCAAGGATTGCTGCAGATACAACACAGAGACATACTAACAGCTTTACACAGGGCTGTAAGAAGTCGACTGAACTATTTTTCTGAAAGTAGCGAAAGACTAGATTCTCTTTCCTGTTTTTTCTAGTGCTTTGAACAGTTGAATAGGTGGGTGAGAGGCAAACACCAGACAGGCAGAGACAAAACCTTCCCTGCTTCCTGTATGTATATAAACAATTCAGCTCTGTCTCCAGTTTCATATTATCCATCCAGCACTCACTTGTACTGTCTGGGTAACACCAAACATGCATGCTTGTCACAGTGCCAGTAGACAAGACAAGAAATGCAAGTTATTGATGCTGCTGAAACATTATACAAAAGACCGAGTAATGGTCAGACACTATTTTTATGCGGTGCAATCCTGTTACTGCCTAGTAGGAACAGCAATTACATTATCAGGGGGAAGTAGGGTACAAAAAAAAAATAAAAAAAAATTGTAGGCTATTCCTTTGTAAGCAAAAGCATAATATCTAAAGGCTGTGACTTCCACATTTCAAGAGCTGTAAAACTTTTCACTGCTCAGGAGATAAACATTTTTTCACGGTTCCTTATTGAGAATTCTTTTTACCATATGATTACATTTCACTTTTAAGTTTCATCTAATATAATTAAATGTGATATTAGTGCACAGACGTTATACAGACCAGTTCGAGAAGCTAAGAGTTAGCTTTTATAGTCTTCTGTGTGGTACATTAAATTTTTTTAAAAAATTTTCTTTTTAATATGAGATTAAGTAACACTGCAAAGTTCAGGAGCTCTTAGCTTTCTGGCATACAGACAAAAGCAGCGCTACACCACACTTCTACAGACACACTGTCTCTCCCACTTTCATGAAAGGAAATGTAGTGTAAGATTGACTGAATCTTGGTGTTCTGTGGTTCTTTCTCAAGGGACTCTTCTGAGTCACTAATCTTTGACACGTGCATTGCTAAAAGGCAAAAAGTACTGACCTGTTCTAGAGGAATCTGGAGCTGCTCCTTTGTAATAACAGTGGGAACAAAAATAACTCATTGTATGAGGTGACATGATAAGATATATAAGACAAATACAATCAGTATGAGAGTGAACTCAATCTAAACACAGGTATGATTTTGGGTAAAACTTGAGGATGGTAAAAATAACACAAAAGTGAAAATGTGAGATGTTCCTACTCCTCAAATGCCTTAATAAAAGTACTTAAGTGATTATCAAACTACAGAATGTGAACGACTAGACAGTACTTGAGAAAATATTTGACTGAAGTCTACTCATAGACACAGGAGTTTAAAATATTGATGTGAAGTTCATGTTAAAATGTAGTGGTATTTAATGTATAAGCCAGAGGAATGTGTACAGCTGTAAAACTTACAAGGCAGCTGTATGTCAGCCATTTCCTATTAATGATGCCTGGGCTGGGGCTTGTAGAAACCCATTTGGTCTGAATGCATGTACATCTCCTAATGCCTTTTCAGAAGTCATCTTATACTATGAAAAGTGGAGTACTCACATTTGTAAAGTGAGTAACTTTGTAACTAAATTTGTAAAGTGAGTAAAGTAATAACTATATCTACTATAATATATAGTAGATACAGTAATAACTATATCTACTATATCTAACATAAACAAAAATGCCCCCC
>VZTX01029041.1:18998-54716 GCA_013400915.1 Pardalotus punctatus | reverse complement strand
CCGCAGCTCGCGCCTCCGCCCGCCCCGTGCCCCGGGCAGCGTGAGCTGGGGCCGCGGGCAGCCGAGAGGCTGGCGGCCGCTGCCCTCCGCCACCCACTGCTGGCGCCCTGCTCTACCAAAAAAGCGGTCCCCACCCCGGTGCCCGTCCCGTCCGGTCCCCTCCGGGCCGCGCCAGCAGCGGTGAGCTCGGGAGGGCAGCTGCAGCCTGGCGCACGTGCCCACGCCGGGCACACCGAGTGTTCCCGGGCCACAGGGAGAAGGGAGCCCCTGCCGCTGGCAGCGCTCTCGGGCACCTCAGGAAGCAAAGGCCTGCGTGTTGTTTGCAGGTATTCTCTTATCAGACCACAAAGATGACCCTTTTTAAAATGCAAAATACAGTCAACTCTCTCTGCAGAGTGTTTCACCTTATATTTGACGTTTCCTGTCCTCGCATGTGCTGCTTCTGCTTCTCTGGCTCAGCTTTCCCAGCGCTTGATGTTTTCTATCGTCTGTTGGTCCCACGCCAAGCTGAATACTGATTACATTCTGGAGAGAAGTGTTTTTCGTAGTAGCTCTTTTCCTCCCATCCATTTTGTTCAGCTTCAAAAGGGTACATGATGTCAGGTAACTGAGCAGCTTTTAAGTTCCGTCTGAACTTTTGAGGTGGTCAGAGAGAGAATTGCTCATCAAAGGTAAAAGGAAGTTCAATGTACTCATATGATTTCACACTTACTTGTTTTAACACTTGAAAGACTCTAGCCTTCAGGTACAGGTCAACAAGTACAGAATCCCTGATATTTTCTGAGTGAGGTACAGTGTGACCTTGGACAAATGTCAAAAACTTTTTTCACCTCCACTGAGGTCACCTGTAAATTGAAGGGAGGGGATTTGCATGGATTGCTGGATGTGAAGTTACATGAGGCCACTTGCAAAGGGGGCAGCATGGCAGCATCTCAGCCTGAGTTTAGATTAAGAGCTATGCACCCCTCTTTCATTTATAGACAAAGATGCAGGAGTATGATGCTCTGCCTTTTCTTCAGTCTGTCTTCTACATCTTTAACAGGTTTTCAAAGTCATGACTCACGCAGTTTAGGCTGTCAGATTTTCTACACAGCTCAAGGCTTTTAACAAACACCAGCTACAGGTTCAAAAGTTCATTTTCGTTTTGAAGCTTGTTCCTTGCTGCAAATTAGGACAACCATTGTAGCCAGCCCATGAAATTTCCAGCACTCCAACCTTCACTTCTTTATTTTGATATGTTTTATGGGGGTCCTGAGCTCATACAATTGTAACATTTTTTTGTGCCTTGTAAGTATTTTGCATTGCAAGCAGTCCTCAAACGTACAATTCAGTATTACTCTTTTATGTCCCAGCCCCGCTTCAACTGAATCAAATGAAATTTTCCTATTGATTCAAGTAAAGCAGGTGCACATTGGAATGAATACACAATAACTGAAAAAGTTACTTAGATGCAAAGGAGCAACAGAAAAATGAATTGCTTAAACATTTCTCTTTTCCCTTTCATTAAATAACCATATTTGAAGGTGAAAATGTGTTGCCTGTCACCTGTCCATCTAGGTCTGGGATGCCTGAATTCTATTGTCCAGGCCCCTCAGTGACCTGGGAGTTGTGTTTGAGTACTCTTGTGGCTGCAGCAACAGCACAGGTCACCATGTTGCATGCATGAGAACGAGACATGCTTCAATTGAGTGAAGACAGCTATGATGGCACATCTATGCTCTGGCATACACAGGTACAAAAGAAGTTTGCCAGCAGAAGCACTGTTCCTATGTCTTCAGAGGCATACTTAGCTGGTTGTGTCTGATGCAGTCCACTTTTAAAGGCCTTGCCGATTCCTGGTGGCACTCATCTTGCAGTCTGGGAACAATTAGTCTAGGCGAAAACCCAGTCCCATGGCTGTGCATTCAAAAGGCTCATCGACTTTCATAGGAATTATATTGGATTGTACATGTAGTAAATGGGTTAAATAATTTTAAATTGCTGTCAAATATAATTCAGCAATTGTGACTGTGGTTTATGCTTACAGGTTTAATAGCACAATGGATGAAATCCAGCCCTAATAAACTCAATAGCAGAATCTCCATGATTTCATGGTTCCATGATTTCAACCCAATGTGGTTTTTTTCGCTTACTGTAATATAACAGAAATAATAAAGTGAGGTTAACGCCTTTCATACACCATTGTAAATCAGGAGTGATAGTGATTATTTTAGTGTGAAAGAGGCTCAGGAACAAGATTAGTAACAACAAATGTGTTTTCAAAGGAGTGATTTGTGCCTGCCAGATTACTACGTAAAGTCTCATGTACACTTTGTTGTGTTGAAAAGGAAGTGTTCTGTTTCTCAGTAAATATTACAAAGAATCAAATTTGAAGAGAATGTGTATCCCCAAGCAGTGTTAAGAGAAATCTACATTGTTTCTTCAAGTCAAGTGATTTATACCACTCTTTTGCCACTTCACTCCTGAATTTACCCAGCCTTTTCTACACGAAGTTAACAGATGACTATTAAATATATTGTTTCAGGATAAATACTTTCAAATCCACTGTCAGGTTATTTCCTGACATCCAGGTAACATGTCTCTCCTAATAACATAAGACACTAATTATGGCAAAGAACATAAATTACTCAGACTGGCTATTATTTCTTCCATGTACAGTTTTCTTTTTAAGAGATCAGCATTTGTTTTCAGTGTGACTATAGAAGCAATTTCCTGGATTATGTATGATGTGCTCTCTGCTGATTCATAGGTTTTTCACCCCTATTTTGATTTCTCACAAAGCAGTCTACTTACTGCCCCTGAAAATTGCTCTACCTTATCTATCACAGAGACCAGGGATGACATCGTAACTGGAATGTGACAGTTGGTGTCACAGAACCATTCAGTTTTAGTAAACCCAAAGCACTTTTCCTAGAAAAGGAGCTTCCATTGTGACAGTGACTTTTGTGATTAGGTCTTGCAGCACTCAGAGAGTAGACTGAATAAAAGGCCTCAAGCTGCTGAAAAGGTAGCACCTCTACCTTCACAAGGCAATACTTTTAGTGCAGTAATTAGACTCAACTAAGTGCTGCGGAGTAAATTTTTCTAGGCAGGAAAATAGTTTCTTAGCCTTTCAATCAGTAAACAAAACACTATGTTGTTTAAAATTGCAAAAATTCATTTAATTGCTGTATTTTGGAAGACACATAGAAGTCAAGTTCATAGAAAATTGTCAGCATCGCTGTTCTAAAAGTGCCTCAGAATGATTAGTGCCTCTTTTATTCTCTAGGTATTTATGTCTGTTCATGAGAAAAAGATTTTTTGAAAAAAAAGGAAGAAAAAAAAGGTTTTTTTTATCTCCCAGAAGACTTCCAGCTAACCTAGGATCTGTCAGCTCATGCGTTTATTCATTAGGGACCCATACCATGTGCATACCCCAACCTGTGCTCTTTTCCACTGAAAAACACACACTGTTGATGGAAACAGGAAGACTCACATCTGTGGTGGATGGATCTTTTCCCCTGAAGCTCGACTATGATCATGAAAGCCTTTGACAAATGACCAAAGAATAATCACTAACCAAAAGCAGGGCCAAATAGTAATTACATTCCTTTGATTTATAATAATTTATATATTATAATATAATATATAAAGTAGATTTGGTCTCTGTGTTATTGTATGTTTATTTAATAGAAAACAATCTTCAAAGGACTGATTTCAATTTTTTGGCAGAACCATTTCTTTCTGAAAAGGATGTTTACTCCAAGTCAAAACATTTTGACAAAGATTGTGATAATGTATAATTTCAGTAAGGTAGATATGTATTTTCTAACATTTAGTTAAAATATCACTTTTAATAATACATCTTTTTGTTGCATATAGGATTACATATTCTGTGAGGCAAAAATATATCTGTTTTAAAGTAGCATGACTAAATCCTTTGGTTTTTTGAGTTTTTAATTCTGAGCTCAAAGAGTTTGATTTCCTACAAAAACAAAACCAATCAAGTAAGTAACTGCATGTTTCATAATTTTTCTTCAGTCAGACCAAAGGATATTCTAAAACTACATTTGAAAGAAGAAGTCAAGAAAGCACTTGCTGGAAATCCTTGGTAATTCCCATGCTACTTCAAGAATTTTACAGGGACTTTGAGAGACTTATTTGTACAGTATATTGCACTATAAACCTTGAACTTGATTGGCATCTCAGTATTGTGATACGCATGTTTAATAATAAATGTTATAACCTTTGCTGTGATAAAACAATGAGCTTTGCATCAGCTTTTACGCAATATGCACTGGATTTCCTGCCACTCAGCTTTGAAATACAAAAGTTCATCAGACCTATCAGTAATACATGATACAACAAAAACATATCTATTCAGACCAGTAAGTTTCTAAGGGTAATGGATGACAGGATGAAGTAGCTCTTGCTGTCCTGTCTTTGTGTCTATTTATTCTCTTTTCTTTTTGTAAGGGAGGCTCTACAATCCCAGTCAGAATACAAACAAAGAAATCAAAGTGTGTATATCTATCTATCTATCTATCTATCTATTTATCTATCTATATACATATATATATGTATATAAGGAAAATAAAAGTTAGTAAGGGTACTTAAATTTATATAATAACTTTCATTCAGTGCTCCCCAAATACTTTGCAAACATTGGTTCCTTTAATTATCCTTTGCTATACCTCTGTAACAGCTAGGTGTAAAGTAATTATGCTTGTAGATACTGAGCAGGTACTCCATGTACTCACCATAGATGAGAATCAGATTTAGAGAAAGCCATGTGAAGAGCAGAAGAGATGGGTGGGATAGTGCCTGTGGCAGTTTATTTTGGTGCTGTAATCTACCGAACTTCCCACACCACTTTCCTGTGGATGTCAGGTATTAGAAGGTAAATGTGCTTGCTGACAGGTGGCCTTGGCTCATTGCCTGCCAGAGGGTTCAAATTCCTTCGGCACACTATGGTAATGTGGTGGTCATAACCTTATCCTTAGAAATAAATGCTGAGTAGGGTTTAATGTAATCATTTTACAGATAAAGCATTGGAAGTGCAGGCTGGATGTGTGGTTTAATCCCCAAACCACGGATGCACATTTAACTGCTGAAAATATTTTTTCTTTTTTAGCTAAACATGACTAAACCGTACATGAAGACTATCCGTAGGATCTGTGTGACTTGCACGCTATCAGACTTGAAATAAGTGATGATGACTGAAAAAAGATGTTATCCTAACACTTAACTCCTTATTCCAGTTAGACTCTAAAACTGTCTCTGTCGGATACCATGAGACAAGACACACCTACATGATAATGTTTCCTTTGAGGATTCACTGTGAAAATCTGGATTTAAAGTCAGTCATTAATGCTTTTAAATGATGCCCCAGATTTCTCCTCTCTCAGCAGGTCTGGCATGACAGATATACCACCGTGGAGTCCACATTAAGTACCTCGTTACCACAGCAAGCATTATTATGTCTTCTGTTTTAAAAGAATGTTTACCATGGGAATCTCAAAATCTGTACACTCATCCAAAACTCAGTCTTCACACTGGTGCTTGCATGTGCCTGTCACAACTTTTTTTGGAGAAAAGCTCATAATGCAAGACTTGGCTAGATCTAAGCCAGAGCAGATATAGCAGGTGATATTTAAAGGTAGAAGTGTGGGAGATCTCTTTTGTTGGATTAGAACATGATCCAGGTTCCTAAAAATACTGGGGAATCAAGGGCAGCAGTTTGAAAATCATGAACTGGGATGAACGTATCAGCTGTCTGGCACCCTGACAAGCTATAGGTGGAGTGTTAAAGGAGTAGCACTCTCCAGCTATTTGTGAAATGCCTATGTGTGAAATCATTGGCATATCAAAAAAAAAAAAAAAAACAAAGCTGTCTGTTTGACTGTTTTGCAGCATTTGCTCTGTGTATTTGGGCATTTTTGAAAACAAAACAACCCTAAGCATGAACCTACAAAAACCAGGAGTTTTACAGAATTTTCATCTATATTTTAGGGAGATAACGTAATCATGTTTGGCATGTTTCAGACCCGTACATTCCATCTGCCTATCTTTCTTACATGTACAGCACACAGTGAAACAATTGTGTTTAATTTCTGAAGAGAGAAATTGGAAGCTTGTGCTCAGTTTCCTTTGTGTATGATTCCTTTGCCCAGGTACTGCCCACAACACACTGTGATCATGCCAAGTGCTTTTGTGTGAATGTATGCCATGCAGGGAGCTAGGCAGAAGCACAACTAAACTTTTGCAAACTGGCAGACTCATAAAGCAAAAGGATATGGGAAAAAAGTACAAGGGGCTTCTACTACATAAATGACATATAATCTTGGAGACCTGATTAAGAGATGCTGCATAATGTTCAAATAGTGTAATCAAGTCATTTGAAGTTACATGTGGTATAGAAAAGTCTGTCCTGATGAAATTCCAGTTTCTGAGGTTGATCTTTAAGTTTACCTGGTAAAAGTAGCATTGGCTGTGATGTCCAGCCATGGCCTGATGAATTTTGTTTCTCCAGCGCTCTCCATCCACATCCCTAGTTGCCTTGTTAGTTCAAGGTAACACAACCTAAGTAAGTCCCACCTTGCTATGGATGGTTACAATAGCCTGCCGAGGATCAGAGAGTCATGACAGTTTGCCTGACAGCACCTCTTTGCTGCTGGTAAGCTGGGAGTAAAAATGGTGGAGGAAGGATTCTGGGACAAAATAATAATTTACAAAGTAAGACAGGATGCATATGTAATGTTGAGGGCCAGTAGTGAGCACTTCTTATGTCCTATGGTTTGGTGTATTAAAAGGAAGGTCAAAACCATTTTTCTCAGCTGAATTAATCCTGTCTAGAATGCCTTCAATCAATTTAGTGTTTTGTCCCTTAAATTGATTTATTATTGTATCACAAATAAAGCCGAACAAGTAACTTAATGAGTTCAGGTACTAGGATGGATGAGTTATTGTTCTATGTTTTAGTGATTATTTTCTTTCTGTGCAATTTTCAAAGGAAAAGCAGGGGGCGTATACCTACGTATTCAACTGTGTTAGTAACATTTTACATCCTGAGTCCAGGATTTTCCTTTTCCAAATACTCTAGAGGTTTGTCAGCTACAAACAGACATGTGGGGGTACTGCTATATTTCAAAAACCAATATATTTTTTATTAGTGATTGTTACAGTCCCTCATTAGTATGGAAACTTCTTGGAGGAATCTGTAGTTGAGACTCACCAAAGCAGATCCAGAGGTTTAGATGCTAGACATAGCATCACGAACTCTTAATCTGGTGGGGTAAACCACTGCTTACATAGGTACGGGCTGGAGAGTTTGCAATCAGTCTGCTGGGACAGCACCTGAGTGTGCAGCGTCCTGTAGAATGTAGGGTGAAAGTTATGCCTGTGTGCTTAAATAAAGGGACTGCTTTCCAAATCCAGAATCTCCCCCTGCCTTCAAAACACAGGGAGTAAGCATGGCTCCACTATTGAAATATAGAATGTCATTCTGGTATTCTCAGAAGAAAAGTAGCATCATAATTCATTCCTAATCACATTAAAAAAATTATATATTATTTATATGCATATTGCTTAAATAGATACCATTGTATCCACAAAGAATTACTAAATGGGAAGCAAGCACTCAAAACATCTTACTCCTGAATTAACAAAGACATGCATTAACAATGATGTGTCTTGTACCTGCAACCATATTTAGCAACTAATTTAACTGACAGGCAAGGAGAAAGAGTTCTGTTACACAGACATGACCTTCAGCTACCAGGCTATTGCAAAGACCTAATGCATAATACTATGCAAAACATTTTCAAAGCACTTTTTTCTTTTTCTTTCTCTCTCTTTTTAAATTTTAATTACATACCAGTATTAAAAAAATAAAAAAATAGGTATTTCACAATCTGGACAGTAAGAGAAAAATCTAGTAGGGATACGTGAAAGAACAACAAAGACATATGAGGAAATTCAGATTAAATATTAGAAATTACTATTAAAAACCTGGTGAATATTGCTCAAGGGGAGAGAATGTCCTGAATCCAAGTGAGGGAGGTGAGTGGGTGGGTTGGTGATTCAGCTGTACAACCAGGACCTCTGACTCTGGAGCAAAAGCAGTGCTAATGAAAAAAGAACTACAGAAAGTGGAGGAGGAAACTCGTGTCTCTTCAATGGCCTTGGCAAATCTGCAGCTGCATTGCCTTTTGTGAATAGTGAGAACACAAAGAAACACCAGAGAACACTAACCTCTATTTTAAATAAAGTGAAAACTATTTTGCAATATTAAATGTCAGAAAGCTATCCAGGGCTAGTTCTTCAGCTGTTGTTAATCAGTATGATAAATTGGTTTGGTACTCTAAAGTAATGGAAAAAGATCAGTGTTTAACATTAATTAATTGTTTAACTTAACAACTTATTTTGACTTGGGGGGATTTAGTGTTAAAAAATGGGATGTGTGAATCCAGCCTTGGAGAAATATCCATACAGTTAAATGGAGGAATAGATACTGAGCATGAGAGTGGGAATTGCACATTGTTTCAGAATAATTACATGGAAGCCAGGTTTTGGTTTTTTTTTTTTTTTTTTTTTTTTGGTGGGGTTTTTTTGTGTGTTTTTGGGTTNTTTTTTTTTTTTTTTTTTTTTTTTTTTTTTTTTTCTGGTACAAGCCAGTTAAAATTAGATTATGTTGTGTTCCAGTGCTCAGACTTTGGAGTGTGTTCTGCAAGCTCTTCTTGGCCTGTTGGTCTGCGGTGGAGGTGTTAATTTTGAAGCTCCTGTGGTGCAAGGGAAAGGTGACACACTGAGTTAATGCAACAGCACTTTACCTAAGAAAATTCGGGTTCTACTTCAAATTTGGTATTGTTTTGGCAGTGCCAGGCTGGCGTAGGTGCTTGTAACCATCTCTCCCAACAGACACCGTGCAGTGCTGTAGAGCTGACACCAGCAGTTAGTGCATGTGCAGAAGAGATACGAGACTGCGGAGGGACAGGTGCTCACAAGCGTTGTCAAAGGGGACCGGACTGGAAACATTTCAGGCAGCACATCCTGTGCTTCCTCAGCACACTGAGAATTCACTTGGCTTCTCTACACCTGTCAAAACAATAACTATTACATCCTCCACCCAAAAACATGCAGATGAATAAAGGCTGGGGGTGGGGCGGTTTTGCTGATTATTGACTGTAATGAAGGAGAGTGGGTGGTGATAGCACATAGCAGAAACCTAGAAGAAAGGCAGTATGATATAATTTCACCCTGGGAATCTATTGCTATGGCAACAAAGAACAGATTTTTTTTTTTTTTAAATAGGGTTCAATACAAAAGTATCACAAAAGCAGAAATCACGTTTCTGACAAACCTTTTCTCCTCTTTACTTGTATTTTGTTCATTTGTATTGTTATGGGAATATTTGTAAGTATAAAAATAAATGTTTGTGGCCACTAACATTACCCATAAAAGAAATAAAGTACAGTTGTATTACCTTTATTGAGTTGGTGTGAAGTGACAGCAAAACTCCTGTTTGCGTTTTCCATGTTCAGGCTACAGATCATTTAGAGTTTACATTCCTTTCGCAACTATTGATGTGTTCCTCCAGATTTAACAAGATGTAACTGAGGCCAGGATTTAGCCTGCACTGTCTTCTATTCTATATAGTTTAAAAATTAATGAAAATAATTAATTTTGGTTAAAGCTACCATAGTAGGTTTTGATAGTCATTACAGGACACTCTGGCAACAGCATTTCACTTCAGGAAATGCAGCAGCTTGGGATGGTGAATAGGTGCTTGGGGAGCCAATTTTCTACATTTTCTGTGTGAGAAAGGTTAAAGCTTTGCAGTTACATTAAATGAAGGAACAGTGCTAATCACCCCTCTACAGGAAGAAGTAAAGCCTTTTGTCAGAAGGCCCGATGAATACTGCATGGCTCTAAGCCAGCAACGTCTGCCAAAGCCCTGGGATCACCACTCTGTCTGCTGGAGACAAGCTGCTGATACAAGGAATAGTGACCAGTTCTGGGTTTCTTTCCCTCATCATGGTTTAAAAGAGCATTGTGATCTACTAGCTAGACAAGCCAAGGATTAGCCTGGACTGGAGATCTACTCCCTTCTTTTGCCTTTGAGACATCTTCATTTCATGACTTTAGGCTTCATCTCACCCTGTTTTCCTAATGCCTGCATTATGGAAATCACATTTGCCGTTTCTTTCCTCAGATAAGATGTTAATTTAAATTGCATACTCATGTTTACACTACTTTAGCTCTACACCAGGCATAATTATATATTTCTCATTATATTGATCATGTATTTTGAAATGTCTGCCAGCTTTTTGTCTGATACTAAAATGATCTTTTTCCACACCTTTTTTTCTGGCATAGATCTTCTAAAAGAGGTATATGCTGCTGTGAGATAGCCTGAGCTCCATGAATAAAAAACCTCTGGGAGAACCAATAATATTGGTAGTTAAAATACAAATTTAGTGAAGAAAGGCAGCACACCTACGGCAAGAGACACTGATTCAAACAAAGCAATTTCTTAGTGTATGAGTATTTTGTACAAAATATAAACAAACCAAACTCAAAATTGAAACAAGAAACAGAAGAAATGAGAACCAGGGACTCAGTTTGACAGAAAACAAAGCTAAACACAGAGATAGGACCCTAAGGGGTTTTCCCCTCCAATGTGCGGATAGGATGAGACACAGACGCTCTTCTGTTAAAAACTCAGTTTAGAAGCACCTACCAGGCTGGGATCTACCACATTTTCACTATATTTACCATATATTTATAGCAGATTAAATTAGCAGGCATTGCTCACCTTTGGACCATTTCAGAAAGCTGTTGGGGACCTGAGCTGCTTATACAGATCTGTTGTTGTTGATTTTAGAAATCTGTAGTTGGCATTGACCTTACTCAGACAGCTCTGGAGCACCCACTTCCTCATCTTTGTTGGCAAACAAGGCTGCAAACAAACCTTAGCATGTGTTAGGTGTCCTGAGATGAAGATATAGGGCAAAGAAGCATCTGCAAGGACCAGTGCTGCTGCGAAATTTTCTGAGACCAATTTTTACTCTCTCTTCATGTGTCTTGCCTATAAATTATGAATTTGCAATCAAAGGACTCTGTCCAGCAGACAAAGATTCTGCCACATAATTACTGCTCACAGAAACCTCAACACTTGTATCCGGAAGGAGAAGCACTGAATTACATGTCCATGCCACTGAAGAAGTAAAAATTGGTCTCAGAGTTCTTGCTGCATAAAGAACAGGGACAACTTCACCTGTTTTTTTGTCCTGGTATCTGCTTTCAGTATTTATTTGCTCTTGTTCTCACAACATCACTACAAGTTTTCCTGCTGGAAGGCCCTCTGGCAGGAGCCCCAGCCCCTCTGATGTGAGTGAGCCTTGGCACTGCTGCAAGCCTCAAGTGGACTATCAGCTTCTTCTATCCCTTTGTGTTGCTAATGGAGCTTAAAATGAGCATGGCTTTCCTCTGTTGTAGAGTAACTTCACACTGATCTTTTCAGAGTAGTATTTCTCCCCCTTTTTTTTTTTGAGTACGATCCATAAGCACCTAAATTTACCTGTGTTGTTACTATACTCTAAGAAATAATATATAGCAGGCATAAATCCACTCTTTGTGTTCTTTCAAGGCTGATAGTCATTAGAGAGACCTCTGTGAATACTGTGGAGTACTTTTAGGTTGCTGTTAGTTAAGCCTAACTTATAATAATACTTTTTTTAAAAAACAAACTATGTTTAGTATGAACTGATTTTTGTTGAATATCAAATGCTTGAAATTTATGCAGCAAAGACCTCCCACCATGTATGTAACAGAACAGTAGCAATTTTACCTTCTATTAAACAATACAGATATATTCTGCCTTGTATCTATGTAGGCTGCAGTAAGCGTGCAGGATTTTTCTATGGAAAAGTCTTATTGAATTGAACAAGGAAGAAATCAGTAAGATTCTATAGAACTTTGGTGCAGCTAATAGCTATGAATGGAGAATTACATCCCTGTTACAGTGCTCTCTGGGTTGTTCTAAGCACTCTGTAGAAAGCTTGTCATTCCCTATTAAACGCCGTAGGAATTTCCCTTAAATGCTGGTTTTTCAGCTATTGGGATTGGAAGTAGATGCTAAGGATTAGCAAGAACCAACATTTTACTGCATTATTGAAAGTTATTGTTTAGTCTGCCTTACATAGGTGTCATTCTTCTAGCACCACAAGACAATCCAAAACCTAAATTCCATTGTAGTGGTGCACTTATCCAACAGCACCACTATAATAGGGGGAAAAAAGGTGGATGAGTGGGGTGCCATCACAGCTTTAAACTGTTAGAAAGAAGAAAAATTGGAAGCTCATTCTTTAACTTCAAAATGATATAATTCACATTATATGGTGCTGCTACACTATTTCAGCATTGAGCATTGTTTAGGATTCAGCAAATGAACATATTGTTAGATTGGTAGGTTTTAATAAATACTGTGGTTAGATTGGTAGGTTTTAATAAATACTGTGGTGCAAGCACTGGAATTGTGTCTGCCTGTGGGCTGCGGGAAACCCTAGTTCACATTCAGGGATTGCACTCCCATGAATGACACCGACCCTACGTGATTCTGGTATCATAGCAACATCCATGAGTGACAGTCTTTGTTTCTGAGACTTGTTTATATGAAACCACTGTCAGTGTGAGTCCTGCCCTTGTACTCTTCACCGCAGTGAAAAGGAGGACTGCAGAAGTGGTCCTACCAGCTTCAGTGAGTCATGGGGGAGTTCTCTGTGGTGGGAACTGCTTTGTGCTCAGTGCCTGTACAGACATTAGTGCACACTGAGCTTTTATAATGGAAAGGCTTGGTTTTGCAATGGCACAGAAAATAAAGAAATACCACTTAAAACAATACTTTCCAAATGTGCTTTCCTAAGAATAAGAAGGAATTTAAGGAGTTATTGTGCCTACACAGAGTAATGCCATATGGTTAGCCTTCCTCTTTGTGCTCACCAGGTCACACTGCACACACCACCCAGGAGTCTATGACTCAAGAGAAAGAAAATCCCTTTAGCACCTGAAAGTAAGTGATTTGCTTTGCTCACAGGTCTACATTCTCCTCACCAATCCCCACTTCCTCACAAGTGCAGTAGGATTAGGAAACAGAGATTTTGCTTTAAATCAGGACTACCAAAAAAGCAAAGGTGTGAAACTGATGTAGTGAGGCTCTTTCTACCCTCTGCTCTGGCAGGTAAACACATAGAAGGTGGCGCTGGAATTTGCTTTTACCTAGCAACACAGAAAGACAATGCTGCCTGTGTAGAAGAGTAACTGTAGCATGAGTCCTTGGTCTTATAACTTTTGGTTAAGCTACTGTTTCCATTTGGCCCTGAAACACTGGTGCAAGAGAAAATGCTTTCATTAAGAGTTTCCGAATGAAATTATGATCTACCACAGTGCCAATTATTGCCCAGAGAGAAGACCAAGCAGGACAAGACAGGGTAAACATAAATTTCTATTTATTCCATTTTCTATGCTGTCATTGGTATTAGTTCATGCATTTGTTCAAAGTGTAAAATAACCAATTATCATGGTTTAGGAATAGCACTCCTAAATTCAGTGTCCCCCCACCAAGACTCTTCCAAACTAGATGCTGCTTATTTGCTCCCCATACTTTCCCTTTGTTGAAGGTTGGGAGTTGGTTGGAATTTTTCCCTCATTCCTATTGCTAGGTTACTAATGGCGGGATACTTAAGGACTATTAACTTTTTTTTGTAAGAGACAAAGAGCTGGCTGGGCGTGGGGAGGGGAGGAGAGATTTGGTATCCCCAATAGGACACTGGACCACAGGGGGAATGGGAGAGGCAGTGGTGGGGAATGGAGGGAACCCTTCGCTGAGGCTGCAGGAACGTTTTTTTGGGTCTGCGCTGCTTTCTTCTCTTTGGTATGTGAGCTTTCAACTGGGAAGGGGGCATTCCTGGAGTGCACATCCCCCTGGCTGTGTCGGCAGTTTCTGCGGAGGGGTCCAGCAGCCGCCACCTCACGCATCCCCTGTCAGAGAGGACTGAGGAGTTTCTGCCGCTCCTGCTCACTGCCCTGCCCGCCTGCTACACGTCTGCCACTGCCCTGCCCATCCCGCTGCCCGGCTCGCCCCGCTGCCCGGCTCATCCGCCATTACCCGCGTGACAAAAACCTGTCCGCGCCACAGCGCCCCCTGCAGCTGCGCGGGAGTCATCGCACCCGCCCTGCCCGGCCGGGAGCCCGACAGCGCCCCTGCCGGCTGGGACCGGAACTGCACCGAACAGGAAAAGCATTTGACAGCTCAGAGACTTCTGTCACCGCATCTTCTGGTTTTTGTTTGTTTGTTTGTTATTGCTACTGTTGTTTTGATTGTTTGCCTCACTAGAGATACAAGTAAAGAACTGTTATTCCTTTCCCTGTATCTTTGCCTGAAAGCCCTTGATTCCAAAGTTATAATAATTCGGAGGGAAGGGGGTTACATTCTCGGTTTCTAAGGGAGATTCCCACCTCCCTTAGCAGACACCTGTCGTCAAATCAAGACACCCTTCCCCATCTCACTCTGGGAATGGAGTTGAGAATTGGAGGCACAAAAAGGTGAAAATAATGGGTTGAGATAGGAACAATTTACTGGAAACAGCAATGAGATAAGAAAATTACCAGTATCAGCAACAATATTAATAACAAAAGTGTACAAAGAGAGGGTGATGTACATGGAAAATGCTCACAACACCCAGGAAAACAAAAAACAATGGTGGAAGGACCCTTGCCACAACCATAGCCATACTTGCTCTCCTGACTAGAAAGCACTGTCCTTCCTCTCAGAAGAGAAAGAGTGCCTTTCCCTCTGCCCTGGCAATGATGTGAGATGGTATCTAATAACATGATGCCTTGGAGACACCTGCTCTAACTAATCTGGACAGGAACTAGGACACCAGTTCTTAAAGCCACTGCATTTAGAAGGCATTGACCTGAAAGGGAAGAACACACATTAAAATCTTCAAGTTATGTACAGGGCAACAAAAACATACTGACTTCTGTAAAATAAAACAGAGGGAGTATTACATTAAATAACTTATACATTTTTATAAAATGGAAGAGACTTCTTAAATTTAAATTACTGATTCTGACATATGGCAACATAGATACTACTGCAAAGACAAAGCTAGCACTAACTTAAAAGCTCATGACCTTATCAGACAAAGAGCACTGTAGACACAAAAAAGCCTCAGGGTTCTTCATCTTCCAGATGAAAATTGGTTTTGCTGGGAACCCGAACATTTTGGATCCTAATTCAAAATGCAGCCTTTGACAACAAAGTAATTTTGATACTGCAGACAGCAGAGCTAAACTATCAGAAATTAACAGTGAAGATGAAGATCTGACATAAAATATCATTTTAGATGAAAAAAAAATTCTGATCATAACTGCAGAACCTGGAAAGAAATGTAAGTTCTTGTCAGTACTACAAGAAAGAATCTCCGTGCATTCTTGCACAGAGACAGGTGGTGGCTCCGCATGAGTTCGCACTCACTTCAGTTACAGAATTTCAGGAGTGCTGGACTACGGGTAGTTAAAAACCAGTCCTTGCACTCCACAGTGGGCAAGCCACATCTGTACTTCACGCTTTCATTTGTGCTCTTAAAAGAGAGGTCAAAGATGTGAGAGATGTTGTGCTTGTGCCTGAACCAAGTGTTTTGCTTCCAGGGAAATGTTAACATGCTTTACTGCTGAGCACTTTGGTATGGTCAAAGCTGTAGATTTTTTAGCAGTTCTTTCTCCCTCACCCCAATGTGAAACTGGTAAAAGAAATATTTTTTCACATGATTTTATCTACACGGAGGTGTCTTTTATATCTGCTGCATCAGTTATTAAATATTGTAGAGAGCTGTGGCAGGTAAGCTGTAGTGTTTTAGGCCAGGCTGCTGCTTGTGGCTCAGGGAAAGCGTAGCGCTCTCTTACTGCTGCTGTCCTGCCCTGCCTGGCTTTGGCCCGATCTGCTGTCGTGGGGTTCGGTGCCCACACGAACCAGCGACGGTGTTTTAGGTAACTGAGGTTCCATGCCTCAGTTTCCCTGTCTGATCTGAGGGCTGTTAGCATCAAGCAGTTTTTTAGACAGAGACGAAGATAAGGAGGAAAGAGTGGACTCTATGTAGCTGCATTCCAAGATTTATTACTCTGTCCTGGAGGAGCAGGGAGATTTTACCTTGAAGGGAAGCTGGACAAAGAGACGGTTTGCTACTCTCTGGTTGTTGCTTTTAAGGGGTTACAACTTAGGGGATGGTACAATATAATTATCCAATCAGGAATTGATGACACATGACATGAAAACAATAGGAACATCTCAGGTGAGGTACAAAATCAAACTAGCTAATAACAATAGATCTGGAGGGAATTTCAAACCACACGGGCCTGCCACAGGGCCTGAGGTAGTGTGATGGACAGGCGAGGAGTAGATGTAGCTGTGCTGCAGACTCTTCTTTAGATCCACCCTCAGGGAGAGAATCCTGTGAGGGGAAATCAACCCGTCCAGAGCTGTTTACCCTGAACATGGGCTGCACCATAGCAACACTGTAGTTCCTTACAGTCTGAACTATCTATATTGTTTCTCAACAAGGTAGAGTCATCCTGAGGAAGTGGTAGAGGTGATAGAAGTCTTCCAGGGAGGAATGTGTGCCCTTGCTGACTCCCCTGAGACTTCTTCTTTCTGGAATTACCTGTGGACTATCTAGAGGAGCCTAATGCTGTGTAATTCTCCTTTATTTTGAAATTTATTGTTTCTATAGTATATTTGTCCTTATCTCCATTTCACTCAGTTTATTTTCCTTGAATCTCTTCATCTGGCTTGGTTTTGTATCCTGTACTTTGCTTGCTATTTCTGGTTGCTAGAGGCTATCACTACTTGAACACTTCCAGTTCTCTTCTCCTTGAACACTTGAACACCTGAGCTCTGTCTCAAGCAGCTGAGACTCTGCACTGACTGATCCCACAGACCAGGGCCAGAGCTGCAGCCTGTTACAGTCCTGTGCCTCCTTTCTCCAGCCTTAGACCATCAGCACCATGAACCGCTCTTGGTCAATCAAATCTGGGACCAAGGAACTTGGAGCCTTGGCCCATGATCTTCTTCCTCTTTTCAGTGATCCTAGAAATTAGAAAGAATGCTGACAGCATCTGTCTGGATTTTCTGTGAAAATCCTAGTAAAAAGGATGTTGATGTTGAGACTTTTCCTATTTAAATTATATTTTCCAGTCATTATTTCTAGACGACAATGATGAATTCCTGGCTTCTGATTTCTTCTGTTAACAGGGCTCACTAGAGTGTCCTTGCAGTGCCTGGCAGTATCAGACACCCGACCTTGCTTCTTCCTGACATTTATCAGTCACTCGGAGATTGTAATCTGTTTACAGCTCATGAAAACCTATTTGCCTTATATGAACCTGCTGCCCTTGATCACAAAATGAGGGAACACTGTAGCACCTGGCTCTTTATGACAGGAACAATGCCACTGACAGATAAATGGAAATGAGACAAACAGGTGCTTGTAATGGTGATTGGACCATGGAAAAAAGTGTTGCCTCTTGAATAAAGTAGATAGTATCCAGGAAGCTGGTTACAAAAACAAACCCATGAAGCAAAGCAGATTTCCATAGAGATTATATATGTTTTGACAATAAAAGTTTTTAGGGAATCTCTTGCCTCAGTTATAACTGTAAAGGACACAAAGCGCAACCTCAATTCAGCATTTGCAGATTGGCCTAAAATTGAAACATCAGGTTTTCATGTAATCATTCATATAACAACAAAGCTGGCCCATTCAGTAGAAGAGAAAAGATCAATGGCTAACACCATCATCTTGACATAAGAGGTTACTTCTGGTGTTTCTACAATATATTCAAAGTTTGCAGACCACAGGAGAGCGAAGGCCTTCCCATACAGTTTCTGGACAAAAGAAGAAGATAACCGAAGTCATACCCATAGTTGCCAGGATTTACCTCTCAACTGCCCTAGCCATCGTGATCTTCAGCAAAGACTCCTACAATGGTCTTAAAAGGCCCCAGTGGACCTTCTGTAAGGAAGAATTTCCAGTTCTTTCCTGTTCTCAATTGTTGTGAGTGGCTGTTATTGGAGAGTGTAGCTAATGCCTGCAATAACAGAAATACTCTTATTTCAACACTTACGAAAAGAGAAGAAAAGCTTTGCCTCATCAAAACAGATGTTTTACTGTAATTCATTAGGTAGGGAGAAGGAGCGGAAAAGATGGAGCTGGAAAGGTCTTTCTTGTCCAGAATGAGACTATGTTTGTTGCCTGTTTCCAGACCTGGGAGTTCATGAAGTCTGTCTTTTAGAGAAAGTTTGCTGATAACAGACCCCTGACACCTGTTCGCAGGTGTATGAATCAAAACACACAGATGACTGAGGGCAGCCAAAAAAAATGCAGCTGAAATGCGAAGAATAACTTTATCAATTACCTCACTAACTGGAGGATCCTGAAACAAGGCTGGGCAGCAGAGATATTGATCAGTGCAATCCTAGCAGGCAGCAGGGCTGCTCTTTGTGCCCATTTATCCAGGACCTGCACATGTGTAGCTCAGCACCATTCTGTGATCTCCCTGTGCTTTTTATGGTCTCTGCTTTGACCCCTCTCCCAACAGGGAGCTCAAGCATGTCTGGCATAGGGCCTACAAGTCTCTGTAAACCCCTCTGTTATCTCTACACAGAAATTTTACTTCTGCAAACAGACAGAGGATAACCAGCAGTAGGTTTAATATATGGTTTCCCACACTGTTATTCTCCAGGCCTTGGCATGCCCAGCTGTAAGGTCACTTGAGAAAATCCACCATCCTTGTCACCATTCTTCCTCTTTTAACCCTTGTCTCCCAAGAGCAGGGCTTTAGGAAGGCAGCACCTCTCCTTGTAGTTAGGCTTGAATCTTTCCATCATTTGATTCTGGGTGCTTAGAAGTTATGGGGAACCACCACTGCAGGTAGCTCAGTTATACAGTTCAGATCCTTTAGTTCAACACACAACTCCTGCTTCCTTCTCCCTTCAGCCAGACTACACTTTCTATATTGCACTTTCTTCTACTTTCTGTGCAGTTCAGACTGTGAGGTGGAGTTCACTTCCAAATGAGGTAGGTTATGTTAGGTTCTGTAATTCTCCCAGCAGGAAAGAACATTGCTCACTGAGGAAGCTGCTAAAGTTGCCTTTGATTAGTACCTTTGCCTTTTAGTGGTGAGTCACCCTGGTTCTTTCCTCCTGTGAAAGCTGATCTTAGTTGTTGTTTTGGGACAAATACTTTACAACTGCAAAGTTATTCACTAGCAGTGAATTCACTGCCTTTCTATTTACAGCAAACTTCCTACACTCCGTTGTCTTATAATAGATCTGAACTTAACAGAATCACAGGGGATGGCACCATACCCTTCTGTGCTGAAAAGAACTCAAGAAAAAAACTGTGATACAGGACGCATAGAAGTGGTGAAGGGCAATGGAACACTCTTCCATGGAGATGTTTTGAGACATACATTCGTTTCTAAGGAGGTGAAAAGGAAGCCAAAGCCATAAGAAATAATGGGCCATTCATTAGCCTCTTGCTGCCCAAACTCAGGAAGTCCTATGTCCCAGATTAATAGAACATCTCTTGCTACACAGCAAAACATCATCCTGCTGGAGAAGGTGAGTCCATCTAAGAAAGCTAATGCCTTGAAAGAAATGCTGTCATTGTCAATAATTAAGTTGTATGACTGTGTAAACACAGATAATTCTGTATGCCAAAAAAGTTTTGCTTCCTGCTGGGGAAATTATCAGTGATCAAAGAGTGTTTCCACCTCTGTTACAGGGAAGTGTAAGACCTACTTAAATGTGTATAATGGGAAAGAATAAGAAACGGAAAACAATCAGCTTTCCAGGCTATGGTGACAGTGGAATTTATCAACTACATTTAGCAGTTTGTACAACCCTCTGCATGCCCCAGAATCACAGAATGGGCAAGGCCAGAGGGAACCACAATGGGCCATCTAGTCCAAACTCCCTGCACAAGCAGGTTCATCCCAGGGCACATGGCACAGGATTGTGTCCAGACAGTTCTTGAACATCTCCAGTGAGGGAGATTCCACAACCTCTCTGGACAATCTGTTCCAGTGCTTGGCAACCTGCACAGTAAAGTTCTTCGTCATTCTCCACCAGTTCCAGCTGGAACTTCCTGTGTATCAGCTTGTGCCCATTGCCTCTTACCCTATTGCTCGGCACCACCAAGCAAAGCCTGGATCCATTTTTTTGGCACCCTCCCTTCAGATACTCACAGACATTGATGAGGTCCCCTCTCAGTCATCTCTTCTCGAAGCTGAACAGGCCCAGCTCCCTCTACCTTTCCTTGGAATAGAGATGCTCCAGTCCCATAACTATCTTTGTGTTCTTTCCCTGGATTCTCTCCACGAGCTCCATGTGTCTCCATGTAGTATAATCATGAATGGTTTGGGTTGAAAGGGACCTGAAGGATCTTTTTTTTTCAACCCCTATTCTGGGCAAGGACACTTCCCACCAGACCACGTAGCTCAAATCTGCATCCAACCTGGTCTTGAANGAAGGAGGAAGGGAGGAGAGAGGGAGATACGAAAATACCATTATGAACTGAGGGACAGGGGGAGCTCAACCCCTCTCTGGGGCAAGCTACCTTCGACTCTACCCCAGGGGGGTTTTATTCTCTAGGTCTCCAGAAATTCCTCAGGGGGGAAGAAACTCTCTGGGCTTGAACCACCGCTACAGAAGCATAAGGTATTTATATGTTTTTCCAGGTTAAATGCTCTAAAGTGGCAATGCAGTCTGAAGACCTAACAGCAGGGAAAGGAGAGATCCCCAATTAATGTGTTTGTGCACAGCACTGGCATCCCGGCTAACAAAGGTTTGTCAGTGCTGGCTTGGGGCACTTGACACCCATTCTGCCATGAGACTATCATGAGCTGGTTTGACTTCCAAGAAGATATACCCCAGATATGTCTTGATAAGATTATGCAATATGAGGAGAGTGGTTGTGTCTCCAGAAACGCTCATCCTCCTCCCATTTGTTGCTTTTGAGGCAATCCTAACATTACATGATCAGAGTTGTTTACGTGGTCAAGGATAACAGCTTGTTAAAGCAAATATTTATCATATTCTGTCTTCACCATTACCTATTGGCTCAAGATGGAATCCTGCAGTTGTTCTACATTTTTTAAAAAGAAGAGAGACAATTGTGAGCAATGGGAAAGGCACAACCTGGCCTTGAAACTTGCTCATGCTGTCTTACTAAGACATTTTGCTTTCTGAATCTAAGGATCTCTTTTACTCTTCTTCACCATTCTACATCATCCTTGTGGCGATCACTTGCAAGGAAACTTAATGTTATAAAAGAGTGAAATACATCTCTAGCAGCCTTTGATACACCTTAGTGGGTAAGAAATAAGAAGAGCCATGTCAATGAGCTCAACCTGTTCTCCACTGACAAGCATAAGATTCTGAGAGAGAAAGTTGTGTTGGTAGGCAAATGGTTAAACATTGATAATTCTTAATTCTCGCTAAACTTTCCATTAATTAATTTACTCCTTACCAAATACCATTTACTTCTCTTTAGAACTGTTCTGCTCTTATGGGTTCCAGATTCCCATTCCAACGCATTTAAGTGCATAACTCTCAACAGCTGGGAGATGGAAGTCTGAAAAGGTCTGAGTATAGGGCCACATAGTCACATGTATATTCCTAAATTTAGATCTTTCCAAAACATGAAACAAAAATCAAATAAATTGTAGAATGCAGAATCTAGCAGCTTTTTCCCTTTGTTGTTTTATTTTCTTTTTTTATTATGCTACAGTCACTTATGAAGCAGTGCACAATCTGCTTTCATGCAGATGTAGCTTTCGAATGGACAGGGAAGTCCTAATCCTGCAGTGTGTCCAGGATATAAGGAATCAAGGTAAAACACTGATGCTCTCAAGCAAATTGTTCATAAGTTTGTTTTAGTGTATAGATGCAGAAAGGTCACATGAATTCACGTCTGCAGGAGTGAAATTATATGAGGCAGAAATTGAAAGGAAATTCTCTGTAATTTTTATAATTCAAAACAGCTTGCAGTATTTGCTGCCAGCACAGAATGTTCATGTTTGGATATTGACTGAAGAAGTAAAAAATACAATCTATGTGAAATTGGTCATTAACTGGGGGGAGAGGACTAAATGTTTACAATGGAAGGCACAAAACATGCACTTACTTTCTATGTCACTCCCTCTGTACCTCCATGCTCCTTGACCATTTATTTTCCCATCCCCAGGGCATTTCACTACAGCTGCATCCCACCCTTTAAAAACTGCCCTTCTTCACTAGCATTTGGTGCCTTTAATAGAAGTTGCAAGTCATGCTGGTTTGCAACAGCTCTGTGATGTATGCAAAAGAGGAAGAACAGGATCAGAGCCACATGTTTGTGTTTGCCTCTAGCCTAGGGAGAGATTTGAACTCAGGTTTGCAGGAGGAACAGGCATTATCTTTTCTATTTTTACAATTCACAGTATGTTTCAAAAATTGTCATGGCTTAAAGCCCACAGCTTAAAGCCTGTTGTTGAATTTGTGTTTCCTTTGATAAGAAAAAAACCCCCACTGTGCTTGTATGGATTTGAAAGAACGTAAAACATGGTACCAAATGTAGCTCTTTTATGCAGACAGGCAAAAATACACTACTCGCTTACTGCTTTCTAAGTTCTTCCAACAAATTGATGCATGCTTTTTATGAAAAACTGTCCCCTTTTTCTAAAAGAACTCTGCATGAGTTCTAGTTTAGTAGCTCAGGACACAAAGTAGGGTGGAACGAGACTTGAATTTCGCAAATTATTTTGCATATGATCATCTATAGTTAAAGCTGACGATAAGTGCAGCACTGCTAGATCATAGGATTCTCCGGTGAAAAGTCTGGCCTGTGTGTTTCCTCACAAAAAGGCACTCCTGAGCCTCTGGAGGGAAGGGACGGGAGTGTCTGCCTCAAACAGCAAGGCTGCTGCCCTGCCCTCCAGTCAGTTGTGTGGTAAGGAGGCATTTTGCTATCCCAAACATGCCCAAGAAGTAAAGTACAGTAGTGTAGCTAATGCTCCTCTTCCTCACAGCTCCTGCCATTGTCAAGAGAGAAAATCTTCTTTCATGAGCCCAAATCTGACAGTAGTTTACAGGCTGAGCAGGTCTTAGAAAGCTTCAGGTCTCTTAGCAAGTGATCTCTGTAGTGCAAGGTAGCTATGGATCCCACTGGAGATGTAACATGCAGATAAATGTATACCTGGATAGCACAGCACATAGACAAACTGTCCAGGACAAGTCACAGATATTCTTGAGTAAGGATTTATCTTGGAGATTCAGACCTATTATTTTCTTCTCTGGCTTGCTGTGCAGGAATTTTTATGAAAATAGAAGGTAATGCTCACACTGTCCAGCTGTTCTTAAAGCACAAAAAATACATGAAAAGGCAATGTAAGTCCAAAACACTTCCTACAATACTGTTGATACAAAGGTCTGAAAACAGTCACTGGACTATTATGAAGAGGCAACTATTGTGTGTCTATTTAATCTATGATTTCATACTGAATATTTGCAAAATCTAAAGCAAAGATACATCTACAAAATTATAGAATTAGTTCAAAATTAAACAGGATTTAATTCAGGGGATTTCAGTCATACTTTTACATACTGAAAATATATTGGTACAATATTCTGCCTACTGTCAGGATAGAATGACTATTTAGCAGATTAAATTAATCATCTAAATATTTATTATCAGTTGTTATTATGTGCTTACCTTGGCTCTTCCTAAAGAGTGTTATTTACAGGTAGATAAATTTTGAAATACTGTATTTCTATGAATTTCATTACATAAATATTTAACTTGATAAAATGGGTACATACATAGGGACAAGGGCAGATTGATCCCTATTAAGTAGTGGATTATTGCCCTGTAATTGCTCTATTTGGTAAATAACAGCAGTTCATTAATAAGCCTAATGTAAAACTGGAAAACTCTTATATACGTACTGATTTATTTTATATTCTTTGAATTCATAAAATTTTTTCATTAATTAGGTTCTGAGATTTAATCTGAATCAGAGCTCACCTGGGATGGAGGGTTTGCTTTTATAAAAACAATGCTCTGATCTCTTTGCATTAAAAATTGAGAAGGATGCAGACTAGGGGTCTGCAACACTCCTAATCCCATTTTTTAAAGTACTCTGTCAACACAGAAAGGGTTATTTCTACCCAGACCTATTGTATTTTCTACTCACTCTTCCTCCTTCTCGATGCTCACAATTAACAGTTCTTGCTGCTCGAACGAAAGGAGCTCTTTGGTCCTTATCTGTCTTGTGGGTATTGTCTGCTTGTTGAATGAAAGAAAATAATGTGGAGTATCAACCCTCCACTCATTCTCTTTTGAGATCCAAAGAGATCTGTGCAACAATCAGCCTTAAGGCTTCTTTTTGAAAGCATGGCTACTAGAAAGACACCAGGCAGATTTGTATTCTTCTTCACCTTCAGGCCTCTCTCCTGCATTTGGAAGTTACCTGATTCCCCACCACTCAGTTTGGATCTTATAAACTGTAAGGTACCAGCTGTGCAACTCTGTGTCTGTATGTAATTCTGCCATTAAAGATGGCATGATTAGCACTTCATATCAGAGAAAATGCTTTGAATTCTCTTAGTGTTCATTGACATGCATTACTCCAACTCTCTTCAAAGTCCTCAATTTGGAGTGTGAATATTCAATTAATTGTGTCAAACTTGTTTCTAAAATGAAGAGACTGAGGATGAGTAAATTTACATTTAAACAATTTATATACTCTTCTGACTTATTGTTTAATCCTTTTTTTTGAGAAGAATATTTCAGAAGGAGTAAGTTACTCAGCCAAATGCTGTTTCCGTTTCCTGTGTTGTGCATTCTATGTTGATAGCAACACTCCTTGCAAATTAAGTAAATGCTTTAATTCTGGCCCTCTAACTGTCACACTGGAAATAGAACAGTACTCTGTGTAAGCTAGTATTTAGCATACTGACTTATTTCTGTCTTTTTGGAAAAGATGAGTAGGACATAAATACAGGAAAATATGAGGTAAAGTTTTAAAAAATTTGTTAGTAGAGGCTTCTTACATAGGTTCAAGTATTGTTCACTGGATTTTTCAGCACACCTTGACAGCAAAAAGTGAAATATTTGATAGAAAATACACTCTGTTTAGGTAAGTTCACTTTTCATGAAAAGTGAAGCTGGTAGCATCTTTTAACAATAGAACATGGGTATTTTTTGATCTCTAAGTCCATATAGTACAGCTGCTCTCAGGAAAAACAGTCTCCCTCAATTAGAATGATAGTGAATTTCCTATACTTTTTTCAAAAAAGTGATAGTACAGGATGGTTAATTTAGTTTGTATTTTCTTATTATCATAGACCTTCAGTTTTAAAATAGGGAAGATATTGTATTTTCTTCCTCCTAGAAAAAATATCCTGTACCATCATCAAAAGGATGATCAGCTTATTTTAAGATATACAATGCAGACAGAGACATTTTTCTTACTCTCACATAAGTTCAAGAGGCAAGTTTGCTCTCTGTGCAAGCTCAAGACGAGAAGTATGTCAGCAGCTGTGCAGACACCACTGGTTCAGCATGAATGCTGACAAATGTAGCATGCTATTGCATAGGACAGGACCAGTGCTCCTGCCTTTGCAATCCTTCTAAGAATTCTTGCTGTATTTGTCACTGTCCCATGTCCTGCTTCCTCAGCCATTATCCTGCAGCCTGCAGAGCTAGCAGAGGATATTGAATAATGTATTCTTTTACTAAATTTCCTTGTCTTTAAGAGAGAAAATGGTGACCATAGTAACCACCATAGTGGGAACAGTATTTGTGGCAATAAGAATGTAGAGAAAAACTTCCTTTCCGTATCTCATTTTAAAATGGAGTATCTGTTTCATCATACAAGATGCTGGGTACATTTATTTTACACCCAGGATGCTGAGTAAAAAAAACAAGAAAAAGGAAGACTGGAATATTGTAAGTAAGCATGATGTGATTACAAAAAAAAAAGTTGCTTAGTGCAATGTGCCTACTCAATATCACATGCTAATATCATAAGAGAAGATCCCTTGTTTCCTGATATACCTTATAATTAGTCATAAAAGAGATACTGCAGTTCTATCTATTCCAAGAGATGCATCAGCTGTTCCAATATTTCAAGGACTGGCTACAAAGAAAATAGAGACTCCCTGTTTAAAAGAAGTCTTACAGGAAAGCCAAAGCATAATACGTACAAGTTACTCCAGGGGAGATTGCAACACATGACCCAAGAAGAAAAAGATTTCACAATGGGAATAGTCAGCCATTGACATAATCTCCCTAGAATAAGTGTTGGATTCCCCAACACTGAACAGTTTTTAGCTGGGCAAGTTGCTGTGCTATCTTGTCTAGACCATGCATTTGCCAGAAGTTGGATCTTGAGGTCCCCTCCAAACCTGATGCTCTATGATTCCATGATCTAATTAGGGAAACTCCATCATCCCACACACCTGAATTCTCCTCATAAATTTCTCAGCCTTTCACTTTCATCCAAAGAAGCATTTACACACGGCTCGCTAATGAACATTTTCATTGAAGTATACCATTAAATAAAAGGTGCTGTGATATAAATTAATTCTTCTATGTGGTGCCCAGTCTGCAGAGTAGCCAGGAAGCAGTTCCACATGAATCAGTCTGGAACCACTGGCTTCTAAAAACTGGTCTGATTGATTAATGTGTTTTTGCCTCTGCCTGTAGCAAGGTTGTATTTTGAAGTCAGACCTTGGTAACCTGTGGGAGGAGGAGTACATTCACTTTATTTATATTGACAGAGACTCTTGACTCCAGAAAGAAAGCCCCAACAAAACAACTAGCAGGTAAGGATACTCTTTCAAAAATACAAAAGGATGAAATAACTTTGCAGCACCTCAGACCTGACAGCCTTTTTCTGGAAGGCCAGAAAGCCGAAATTACAAAGAGAAAAACCTAGAACACAGCCCAGTAAAAAAAAGTTTGTGTATGTATCAGGGAGTGGGGCAGTACCAGAGAGAAGCCACAACCTGCTTCCACCTCCCCATGGGAAGCCATGGGAAAGGCCATGTAGAGATCTGAGCAGAGTGTTTACAAATTAGGCTGGATGTCCAGCTTCTAATATGTCATGCTGGAAACACTGGCAGATAAAATAGCTTTTGCAATGTGCTTCTCAAGCCAGTTAAAATCTCTTGGCTAGGTGGGTGTCCTTGCATGGATCTCTGCTAGCACACTAGGCTCTCTCCCCATTCACCAAGCTCACAAAGCAGGGGTTACTGCAAACTGCTGTTGGAAACATTTAGTTTTGTAAAGGACAGAAGATGCACACAAAACAATGACAGAAGGTGAATCACATTGTCAACCATCACATGAACTACTGAGAATGGTGTGGTTTTTGCCTTGGTGATATCAACACCAGCAGCAGGCCTTATGGAAATGTGTCATTTCACAAGATGTTTATGTTATATAAGTTCAGGAAAGGTCTGATGCTACAGAGAGATGAAACCCATACAAATAATTTGCTTTTGTTACAAGTGCTTCTGCTCTATGTGGTACAAATTGCTTTCTCCTGAAAATGTAGCTTGAGCATGAAGGCATATCCAGAGAGATTAAATGACATAGTTTTACTTTCTACTTGTACTGTCCCTGTTTTAATTTTGCATTCCATAAACATCTTTCTCATAAAAGGGCTGTGATTTTACAGGACTTCATGCTGCAGTATTCATCACCTCTCCTCCTGATTTGCATTGCAACAATGGGAAGAAGGTTAGATAAACCTCATAGAAGAAAGACCCTTTCATGAGCTACCTCCTTGCTGACAAGAATACCTCCCTGAGAAGCCAAGTGACTTGCACAAATACTTGTGATAAAAAGCAAACACAACCTATCAGCCCTAGCTATGTATGCAGCATCTTCCCAAACTAAGGCTTTATTCTCAGACCCCACACCCTTAACCCACAGTCTTCTGCCTTGCTCTAAACAAGTACTCCAATATAGTGTATATTCCTCTTTCTCCATTTTCTGCATTCCCTGTTCAATGTCCTGTATTTCTGAAGCTGGAGCCTTCACTCACATATTCTGACCCCACTTCAGGACCTTGCCTTATTCGATTGTCAAGATTCCTTGTACCCCACATGAATACAACCTTTCTTGAAAGCTGCAGATACATGGAAATATTGGTGGCCTTGACCAGAGTCATCCCGGTACTTGCAGGGTCACATCCTCTTTCCCATTCTGTGGATGATGCCAAATACAGTAGATATAAATAGGGCAGCTTGGCTACCTGGGGCAACAGAGAACTGCAACACAGTGCCTTGCTGCTGTGGAAAGTCTATCAGGAGCTGTGACACATGGGCTCCATTAGAAAGTGCTGGGCGAGAGCTGTTATGGAGCTTTCCCTCTGCACACAGGTGGCATATCGCATGAGAGAGGATCCAAATATCAGAAGAACCTATGTTAAAAAGAGAAAGCTGGGCAGAACCTAATAAAAGAGCAATATTTCAAACATTTACCAGCTTCGGTTAGACCAGCCCTAGTAAAGGCGGAAAACAGCAACAGAACTAAGTTAGGGAATGCTTTGTTCTAACTGCATGTGTATTTTCTTTAACCATTGATGCAAGGCTGCTATTACCTTTTGTGTCAACATAAATCTAGATCTTGGATTCCCTTTCTCAGGGTTTTATTTGGCCTGTTTAGCTTAATCCTTGCAATGGAACTCCAGGGCAAATCCCAAAAGCATTGAAAAATGCCTTGAATTTCTTTTCTGAAGCCAATTTTCATATGACTGCTTCAAAGAACGATGGCTCTTCTCAATATAATGGAATATACCAGGTTCTATAGTGTGTTACTGAAATTTATATTGCCAGCAGTTTCTAATGTGCTGGACAGAGTAATATAAGAAAAGCTTCTATTTATACTTTGAAGCCATTCTTTCATAAGTACCTTAATCACCTCCCAGTTTAACTCAAGAAATGTATTTTACAGGTGAGGAGAAGGCAAAAGAACAGAAATCTTATCTGAAGGAAAAATATGAAAGAAACCTCCAGGCTTCTGACAGCTTGGTCAGAAATTAAAGGGAAGCATGGAGAACAGTGCCAATGAAGGAAGTCCACTGCTAAAGAAGCCATTTCTATTATGTCATGGGTGAAGACATGACATAAGTAAGACCTACAGAAATGTGTTGTTTCTTGGCAGTTATCAGTGTCTTAGTTAATGTTTGAGATCAAATCAACTCCTGTCCATTCTTAAATGATACAAGTATAGACAGTCTCCCCTGTCAGCACCAACACCAACAAAAAATTTTTGCACTGAATGTTTAGATTGGCTGAGACCATCTGTTTGGTCAAAATGAACACAGGACAGTCAGATAGTAAATAGTTCCTTGAGGAAAAACCACATGAAAGCTAAGCACCTGCATGAAAACATTGCCAGACACTTCTTGCACCACAACATCAGAAAAACAGACTAACAAAACATGATGAATAATGAATTAATGAGCGTTTCTTTGTTTTGCTAATTCAGAAAACTTTGAAAAGTCCGTACAATGTAGTTGCACATTACTAAGCCTCTAGATGATTTAAGTGTTTCACCATAATTAATGCAGGCAGTTTTTCTAGTTCATAGTAAAGCCTTTGCTACTGTCCCTCACAGCATCCTCCTGGACATTGGCTGGCTGGTGCTGCTGTGTCTGATGCAGTCCGGGATGGGGTTTGCCCTCCTGGCTGCCCAGGCACACACTGCTGACCCACACTGAGCTGCTGCCCACCAGCACCCCCAGATCCCTCTCTGCAGGGCTGCTCTCCACACACTCCTCTCTCAGCTTATACTTGTGCCCAGCTGTGGATTCAGCTGTGGTGCAGCCTCACCCCAAGTCCTGTGTGCTGTGCTGGGCCCCACAGTGTGAGAAGGACGGGAAGGTCCTTGAACGGTCCAGAGGAGGACACCAGAGCTGGTGGAAGGGCTGGAAGGCACATCCTGTGAGGAGCAGCTGAGGGCTCTGGGTTTGTCCAGTTTGGAGAGAAGGAGGCTGAGGGGTGACCTCAATGTTCTGTACAGCTTCCTGAGGAGGGGACCTGGAGAGGGAAATGCTGGTCTTTTCCTGGGATCCAGCAACATGGAATGGGAATGGTTCAAACCTGCACCACAGGAGCTTCAGACTGGATATTAGGAAACATTTCTCTGCCAAGAGCATGGTCAAACACTGCAACAGGCTTCCTTGGGAGGCGGTCTATATCCCAGACCTCTCAGTGTTTAGGAGACATTTGCACAATGCCCTTCATAATTTACTTAACTTTTGGTCAGCCATGAACCGGTCAGGCAGTGGGACTAGATGATCATTTTAGGTTCATTCCAACTGAACTATTCTATTCTATTCTATTCTATTCTATTCTATTCTATTCTATTCTATTCTATTCTATTCTATTCTATTCTCAGTATTTTAGTCTTGCAGATTTAGGGACTATTTCTAAGGATCTGAAAAGGTGAGGGAAATACATCCATATGTCCACTGTGAAGAGTACTGAAATTTAGTACACAGGACCCCATTTCCCCATCTGAAATCCTCTATACATTCACAAGATTCTGATTTAATATATCAAAATTGTGCAAGATTGTCTTGAATTTTTTTAACAGAAAAAGTTATCCACTCTTGCTTTTTAAAGCCAAATAGCTCCTACCCTGGGGAAATTTTTTGAAAACCTCTCATTTCCATTTTTGTGACATTCAGTCTGACTATAAAGGTTAGAAATTGAAATATTAGTAGGCGTTTTTCCTTTTTACAATTATTCTTTTAAGCTTACACTTTTAAAAAAAAAGTAAAAGAAAATAAAAAGGATCACTACATTATATTCACTAGCCTATGTTGCAACCACTCTTTAAACTATATCCACATATAGAGTGGGATCTGAATGAAAAAGCTGCCCCAAATTTAGTACATAGAACAAGGCAGGGGCAAGTGTATCTGGGTATTGGCATGAGCTGTCTGTCACTAGCTAGTCCTCTCCAAAGCAATATTTTGGCATGCCTTGGAATAGCCACAGGACATTAACTTCTCTAATGAAGATAAACAACTCCTGAGGATAAAAGAGCTTAGCTATAATGATTTAAGGCAAGCCATGCCTGTTGTCCTCAATGCCAGAGAATGGTCCCTGGCCAATTTTATGTACTACTGTAGATGTAAACAAGGCTTGGTTTGACAAAGTAAACACAGCTCTTGAAACAGCTACCAAAATTGTAGACTGCTTTATCCAGGGTTGTCCTTCTTTTAATCCTGCTGCCCAAATCCAAGTAACAATTTTCTGCCATTCCTTCAACAGGATCCTTGCAGTAGACTTTAGTCGCAGACTGGTAGCTAACAAAAGCTATTGAATCTGTTCTCTGTATCACACAGCAGTTTGTTTTTAATATTCCAGACTGGCTAGCCAACAACCTTGGGGAAACTTACTGCAAATTTCCTGAAACGTAATCTATAAAGGCACTTTTGTTTATCCTCTGCATTTCACATGACAGAATACAGGAAAGGTTAAAAGAAGAGCTGTATGTGCTGATTATAAGGATTACAATGGAAGGTGAAGTGCATTTTAGACTTTTTACAGCTGCTATTTTTCTGGTTTTGGAAAGAGAGGAAAGAGGGCTCTTTTTTTCAGTTTGCAAAATACAGGTTAAAATGCTTGTCAGCTCAGAAAGATGACAAAATACACACAAGAATGCTATAGGAATAATGGGGGTCATATCTTGGCTTTCATAACCTAGAATTAAAGGAAATCATAGGCNATAATATAATATAATGCATCGAATTCTTGTCTGAGCATCTCTAGTCTTGATAAATTGGATATACAACAACTAGACATATTGCAAACTGGACACCAAAGGCCTCAGCTAGTAATTAAAATGTTCTGCTTAGATTCTACACATTCTGAAATAACAAATGATATGAGTAATCACTTGCCTCTGAAATGTGTTGTATGGGTTAACCAAAGAATATTTGTTCAACATTTACAAAGTGTAGTGTGCTATTACGGTCCAGAGCTTGCTTTTGTTTATTTTTTTATTGAAGACTCTTTAAAAGGCAATAAGATAATGAAAAAGGACAACTGAAATGTCATGACAACATACCTTTGCCATTGGCAATAGCAGCTGATGATATACAAACAGTTTTTTAGTCACAGAATACTAGAGGGGCACATTTCTATTATGTCAATCTTTTCAGTGGAATTGCACTCCTCAATAAACACTTTGAGATAGTATTGTTGTTTTCTGGCTTCAGGTTGCACTCTTTCTTTATGTGCTTCATTGTAAGGTATGCTAATTGTTTTAAGACTGTGAAGGTGGGTGGCATAACATTCTTTAGCTGAACTGCAAATCAAACCATGTAGGTTTTTAACCAATAAATAGTGCCTCCCTTCTCACAGGACTTTAAGGAATCTTAAATGAAGTGGAACATCAAAGGTCAAAGCTTTGCTTCATTAATTGCTACTTCTTTAAAGTGAAACGCATGGAAATTCTGGTAAGTAGGATCTAGGTGACTGGATTAGCTGTCTTCAGCCATAGCTGCACAAACTTGGAATCCCCTTGGTTTCAAAACACAAACTTTGCTTATTCTAAAACTGCATCCTTCCCCTCGATATGCATCAGTCATACCTTAGCACACTCGGTTTGTCAGTCAGAGTGACAGTGAGACTTCTGCCCAGCCAACAATATCAATACATGCTTTTTAAACTGTCCTCTTTTTTCATCATCAATATGCATGGTTCTGTTCAGGATCTTCCATGGCAATTCTGTTCTCAGAGCTGAGTCATTGCATCTCTAACTGTGGGCAACTGACAAGGTCATATAATCCAGTCTTCCTTCAGATAATTAATATAATAAATATAATATGATAAAATATGTTATGTTTTACCTACAGATTTTTTCTGATTATCCTTAGGATTTTAATAGTTGTTTTATTATTTTGTTGGTTCCCATCTGATATATAATTCTTGTTTCTCTCAAACCAGAAAAATATGTTTCCATATTTCATAATGATTCCTTAGAAGAACTTCAGACAAGTTAAAAATTCCTATTACAGTTTGACCAAATATATAACACAGATGCTTGCATGGCACAGCTGCTTTCCAAGAACACTTGTGTATTTTAGTCACAATGATCTTTGCAAGTGGATTTCTCAATGCATTGATTACTGGAAATGGACAGGTTCCAGCACTGGAAATTAAAAAAACAGTATCCTCATTGTTCTGAAACAACATTGAGAAACAAACCTTGGGTAAGAATCACTTAGTGTTACTGAAATTGTTTCACTAAGATATGTTTTCACTGATAATTTATGTTGACAAATGGAAATTTTGTAGCATTTTCCACTTGTACATGCACAGTGTCGCTTTGAGTCTTGTACCCTGTGTACTGCAATTGTCTAGAAGTATAGGGTAAGGTAAAGATACTGTTCTTCCCTTTTTTGCACGGAAGAGTGCAGGACAATGTCAGTGCTCCACCCTGCAGAAAGGTAGCTCTGTTACTTCCTTAAATACTGATTTTCCTCCAAAACAGAACAGACTTCTCTGTTAAATGATGTTATTTTTGGAAATAAAAGGTGCTTTTTCTCACTCCCTTAAAAAGCATTTCAGGCTGCTACATGCATCCAGTTCAGTCTTTCTATTGAACTTCTTCCTTTCTCCTACTAAAGCATGCTGCAGGTATCAAGTATTTCAGAGTAAAGAACAGTAGGAAGAATAACTGAAATGTATCTAAGCAAGAGAAAGAAAGAGAAAGACAAATTATGACCCAAGGTAATAATTTCCATGGAACTTGGGAGGTGAAGGAGGTCAGTTGCCTGTGGTAAAGACATGAAAGCAATGCCTTACATTTGTAAGATTTGAAGTAGAGCAAGGGTTTGTTGGGGCAGTTTTCCACTAAATATATTCCTCCTGCAGATATACAGATAAGTGTTTAAAAACTAGTATTTTCAGTGTTTAACATAAAAATTGAATTTATTTCATGGAAATCAGTACTTAATTTAATATTTAATACTCCAGTGACAGACAATATTTGTGAAAACCTTTAATCCACTCTGCTCAGCATAAAAAGGCCCCAAAACTGTCTGCAAAGTGTCCTGGAGAGTGGTCTTCACACTGTGCTGAATACACACTATGCTGAACACAACTCCTCAGAAGCCGAAGGAGTATCTCACAATATTTTTCTGCCTTACCTTGTCAGGAAACCTACTGTTATGCCTGTCTCTTTCTCACATAAAGCAGGTAAACCACAGAAAGAAGAAAATTCTTTAAAAACCATGACTTGTATTAGAAAAAAAATATAATTTACATAAAAATTAGGCAGCCAACTAATAATAAAGGAGAAGCAACTTAAATGCTCAGTGCAGAGTACCATTTTTTCTGAATCCTGAACACACAGATGCATTTAAGAATCATGCTTCATGTGAGACTTTCTGCTTCAGCCTGAGCTCCCTCATTCTTCACCAGTGCTACTTGATTCCTGCCCTTTGATGTGCTGCTCTGCCACCCACTGGCCTCTTTATTCCTGACAGATAGTGTAGTGCAAGAAAAAACCAATTTTCCTACATATATCAAATTGATTACGTGAAGCAGACCCACTTGAAGAATCTTTACAGCAAATGAAGTATTATTTCAATGTGGCACTTTGTACTTTTCCAAAATGAAGATGTCTGTCTAAATGAAGTGTTGCTAAGGGGTGGAACAGAGGCCACCCAGCACTCCACCCCACCTGGGTTACGTCTATCCTGGGTACCACTGATCTGTTGAATTTACCACACCCTTTGATTCATATTTAAGAGTAATGAGTAATTTCCACTGGCATTAAAAGGGAGATATGAATGACCAATGCCTCAGAAGGCTGAGACCAGTAAGTATTTAATTGTGGATTAAACATGTAGCTATCTAAAGTGAGGCTGCATATATTCTGAAATCAAAACTTAAGAGTTCGAGGCCTTGGGTTCTACGTAGCTGTGTATATGAATTAATACCAAATGTGGGAAAAGGAATTTCCACAGACTGGAAAGGTCTCTCTTGCCTTTGCAATTTCTCTGTTAATGTCTTATGGCTGTGCTTTGCATGTTAAAGAGCACATTGTCTCGTCCATGGGACCACTAACATTAAAAAATAAAGCTTATTTTTGCACTTCCAACTCCTCACAAGTTATTTTTATGCTTTGAAAATTAAAATTGTATTACTGAAACAGAACTATTATGCATTTAAAATGTTTCAGAAAGCTTTTACAGTTTTAGAGAAAAATGTAAAACCTTCCCCCCCAGTATTAAAAACAATTAACAGATTGTCAGTTTCTATTTTGACCTGTGAAAGAACATGATACTTGCTAATTTTTATTTAATCTAAGGCATAAGTATGCTACCCCATATTTCCATGTCCACATGAAAGCACAGCTTTTTGTAAAGGACATTGAATATTCTGCTATGATTAATGAGACCCCTTTCTGATAACTCATGGACATCACAGTTATCATGCTCATACTGCCCTACCACTTAAGCAAGAGTGCACATTCCTGAATTCATGTATTGATAATTATATGAACAGTACTCATTTAAATAGCACTGAAAGTGCTGCTGCTCTTGTCTTGTTAGATAGTGTGTCCTTTGAAGAGATTCTGCCAAAGTACACCCCCCCCC
>VZTX01029041.1:0-11041 GCA_013400915.1 Pardalotus punctatus | reverse complement strand
TTTTTTTTTTTTTTTTTTTTTTGCTTGCTTGCTTGGTTTTAATTATTGGTTTTGGTTTCTTTTCCTGTTTTCTTTGACTTACAGACAGAAACTAATATTCCACGTATGATCTAATGGTACAACGGCTTTTCCTTTCTGTCAATTTTGCCTGTGATCTTGGGATGCCAGGAGATAATTACCCCTCAAATAATGCATGAGTATACTCTGCACTTCATAGACAACCAGAATTTTGAGGTGCTCAAGAACACTTATTTTTGCATTGGTTTCCCAAAGTACTTTAGCCTGTCTGATGACCAGTGACAGGACCTGAGGGAATGGCCTGAAGTTGTGTCAGGGAAGTTTATTCTGGATGTTAGGAAATGACTTTTCACCTGGAGGTTGGTTGGGCACTGTAACAGCTCCCCAGGGCAGTGGTCACAGCACCAGCCTGACAAGAGTTCAAGAAGTGTTTGGACAATGCTCTCAGGCACATGGTGTGACTTTTGGGCATGGTGCTGTGCAGGGACAGGGTTTGAATTTAGTGATTTGTGTGAGTCCCTTCCAACTCAGCATATTCTGTGATTCTTTGAATTCAGGTTGTGCATGGCACAGGTGGTAAGATTTGTTTGCAAAAGCATACAACCTTATAACAACTGTAGCCACCTCCTTTTTTTTGTGTGAAGTGCACCATGAGTTGCACAGAGATTGTATCAGGACTGCACAAAGCCATGCACTCATTTCTGATGGACTCACTCCTTAAAGCTGTTGTAGCTGCTGTGGAGATGGGGAAGTAGGAAATATTTCTTATATCCCACTGAACTCTGTCAGGTGGGATTACCAGCTGACATCTGCTCTACTCAATCTTGAGTCCAGACTGTCAGGCTGAAGTGTCCAATGTGGAAGACAGTCAATCTGCACAGAAAATTTTGTAGTTGCTCCTGTTCACAGTCACAGAATAAACTGGAAGGAACCCACAAGGATCATTGAATCCAAGTGGCCAGCCACCCTCTGGGTGAAGAACCTTTTTCTAATATCCAACCTAAACGTCCCCTGACACAACTTCAGGCCATTCCCTTGGGTCCTGTCACTGGTCACCACAGAGAAGAGATCAGTGCCTGCGCCTCCTCTTCCCCACCACGAGAAAGTTGTAACTGCAAGGATGTCCCCTCAGGCTCCTCTTCTCCAGGCTGAACAGACCAAGTGACCTCAGCCATTTTTCATACATAAGGTCCTTTGCCATCTTTGTNGCTGAACAAACCAAGTGCCCCCAGCTGCTTCTCCTATAGCTTGGCCTCGAGACCCTTCCCCATCCTCGTGTCCCTCCCCTGGACACTCTCTAACAGTTTTAGATCCTTCTGATATTGTGGTGCCCCAAAGTGCCCCCAGCACTCGAGGTGAGGCTGCCCCAGTGCAGAGCAGAGCGGGACAATCCCCTCCCTTGCCCGGCTGACGATGCTGTGCCTGATGCCCCCCAGGACAGGCTTGGTCCTCCCGGCTGCCAGCGCACTGCTGACTCAGATTAAACTTGAGAGGACCCCCAGGTCCCTTTCTGTGGCACTGCTCTCCAGCATCTCATTCCCCAGTCTGTCCATACAGCCAGGGTTGCCTCATCCCAGCTGCAGAACCCAGCACTTTTCCCTGTTGAACTTCATATGGTTGGTGATTGCTCAGACCCCTGATTTGTCGAGGTCTCTCTGCAGGGCCTCCCTGCCCTCGAGGGAGTCAACAGCTCCTCCCAGTTTTGTATCATAAGTGAATTTAGTATCCCTTCCAGTCCTGTGTTCAAGATGGTGCAGGACACTGGGTGTGAGATGGAGCTCTATGGATCCCCCACAGTTTCATCCCCCAGTCTCAGCCCTGATTTCTTCCCAGACCTGGAAGCAAAGCTCCTTTTAGCTTGTTCTTTTTCAGACCTAGGGAATTCAGTTGAAGATTGGCTTAAGTATTTAAATTTAGATTTCCTGCTGTACTTTGATCTGCCTTTCATGGATTCTCCTGCAGCTACCAATAATGAGGAGCAATAGGTGTAAATCTAGGATGTGATTCCGAGTCAAGATCTCATTTTGGCCCACTGTAAAGGATCTGTTACGAATTCAGCACATGCACTCTTTCTCACTGATACTCAGAGAAATTATGTGAAATGAGTAGAAGGCATGCTGCATACATGACCTGAGCAAGCCAGTTTATATTTTCAATTGCATTGCTGTAAAAGTAAGGCAGTTCATTAAATTCTAGTAGTGTTAGGTTTGTACCACTGATACAGTCATATATATATGTATATATATACATATATATATATATAAATGTATTTGCATTTTTCTTTAGCATGATTGATCTAGGGCTTGGGAAGCCAGCTTGTGAGTTTACAGAAGATTCACTATGAATCCACAGAGCGGTGCTGTTGGTGTATTCTGGATGTACTGCAGCAGAATATAGATTTTTTTTTTTTAGACTGTTTAATTTAGCTAAACTTTTGTCCAGGTGGCATTGTAACTAAGGACAGAATTTAAACAAAATACATTTCTTTTCCAGGCATTCAGCCTTTCTGAACAGTAAGTGTTCTGTTCTAATTGCATTTCCATGTATCCAGATTAGTTTTTGTGTTTTCAGCCAGGTTCGTGTCATGTTATTTTTTATAAGTGAAAGTTAGTGTTCTTTGGCCCAGTGCAGGATTGGAGAGGATTGTCTGTCCTTGTCACATCTTTTGTCTTCAGTGTATGAGGTAGTGTGACCTGAGGGTTTTAGCTGTGGACTCTGCAATGTGGAAAGGCTTCCTTCAGAATGAAGTTCTGCACACAGGGGAGCCAAGTGCAGGAGCCAGGGTAACTCTTCTTGCTCACCAAGTGGTGTGTGTGGTAGTTACTGGTGTTCTCTACTTCATGACTGTGCAGAAACACAGTACTGTGTCAAATATCTTTACATTATGTCACCACATGCTCTTGTTTAAATTCTGCCATGACTTTTTAACTCTCTGAGAAGAAGAGAATATTTCAGTTCGGATGCCCGTAAACTCCTGGCGTTTCTGAGGCAATTACCAGTGAATCCAGTTTATACCATTCTGTACCACACTCATAAATTACACTTGCTCCTTTTAAATTTACTGCTATGTTGGTTATTGTGGAGAATTAGGTCACCTTTACCTAAATTGCTGATTTACCAGCTGCAAGTGCACAAGTATCAAGTTCTTTTTACCTTGTCAGATAAATCAGCCCTTACAGGCCTTTCTGCCCTTTCCAGCATTCTCTTTTCTGTCTACTTTGACTCCTTGACTGTCAGTTTCAAAAGAAGGGAAGTAACTGCTGCTTCACAAAACAGTATGTCTTCATTTTTCTTAGGTGTCACTGGACAGTATGGCTTGAATCTCCCCTAAGTACACAGTAACAGAGAAAGTACAGAATTTTGTTGTATCTATGGAATATGATTTCAGACATTTTGGGTTTGAGACCTCAGTTGATGTGGCCAGATTTATGAGAATCACTCTGTCCTGGGTTTTTAATTGGTTCTCTCCCAGCTGGCTTAAAATATTAAAAGATATTTGTGTGAATGTATTCTGAGGGACACTTGATATATTTAATCATAAAAATTAATTGCTATTTTAGAATAGATAAAAGATTCTAATGGCATAACAATTTATGCGTGTTGAAACAAGAAGACTAGATGTCCTGAGGACAGAGTTAATCCTTGTTTGAGAAATTGGGAGTAAATTCTGTGCAGAGAGTCTGTATTACTTTACAGGAAAAATGCTTATTTTATGTCTGTGTAAAAGAATATTATGTATTAAGGCTGCACAGAGAATATTGCAAAACATTGATGAAAAGAGACCTTTGGCAATGGAACACTTGATTAATGTGTACCATGAGTCTGATGATTTCTTATCTCTTCATCAGTGTATCCAAGTCTAATTCCATAAAAGCTGACTCTGTCATTTTTTCTTTACTTAAACTTATTTTGAGATATATTTCACTATCCGACTCTTCACTGTTTTACTTATATTTTTTAAATTGTGAATCACAAATTTCATTAAAATGCACATTACACAAACTTTGCCAATGACAAGTTGTGAAAAAGCTTTATTTGAAAGAGTAGTTTCTTCAGCTACATCATACTTCCAGTATGACTGCCAGTGTTCTCTGGGATGCTTTTTTCAGTTGCCAGAAAATTCACATCTTTAAGAGGAGAAATTTTCTGTGTTATGTTTCTGGTTGGGACTGATATCTAAAGTTTAAGCTCAAGTAGTTCTGCCTTTTCTGGGAATATGTACAGGAGAATAAACATTCTTTGTTGTTAGTGAAAAGACCCTCATGTTTTGTAGAAAAGCTCTTGATGTGGCAGGGAGATTGCTCCTCTGCCAGCTGGTGCTTTCTCTAGCCTCCGTCTGGTCAGGTTGTACCTTTGAAAAAGCTTGATTTGTGTTTGCTCAATAAAATCTTTTTTTGAGCCCTGAGATGAGTTTTGCCTAGAAGATCTCAGCTTGCACTGAGCATTCTGCATCCTCTGTTACACCTTTCCAGCTTCCCCAAGTACCAGTACCAGGCCCTCAGAATGGCACAGCATACTTCCAAGGTGAGCATTTTTCAGTTCTTGCTCTCACTGCGTATGTGAAGGGCCTCCTCCAGATTAGATGCTAGAACAGATAGTCAGGATAACTCTCATCGCTATTGGGGCAAAGAAGCATGAGGAGCTTGTTGAAGAGCCAGTGCCCCAAGGAGAAAACACTTTCTGCCAGAATTTGAGAGTTTAATGTGGGATTTCCAATCTATACCTTCTTTCATGGCCAGAAGACAACTTTGAAATACACTGGCAAAATACGTTTCATATTTTCATTCACTGGCTTATCTAGTTAAAAGTCAACTTTACATGCATAAGCAAGGACTCTTTTAGCCCCAAACATGAATCCATATGGTGGAATTTCTATCTTTGCAACAAAAGGACAAAGTTAATATTATTACAAGAAATTTAACACTCCAAAGTTAAGCACTCCAGTCTCCCAGATTTGTGATGTGCAGTCGTTCTTCCTCTTGCCTTATTTGTTGTAGGATCTGGAAGAACCATAAAAACTAAGTCAGGGATTCTGGAGACAGCAGCCATATTTACTGGATCGCTTTCCTACATTCCCAAACTGTCTGTTCTCTACCCAGAATTTTGCAGAGGTTGTTTGGAAAAACAGTCTATATTCACATGCTTAAAAACAGCAGAGTAGCATATGAACAAAGGTGCCAAATTTCAACAGCCTTAGTATTCTTAGCTTCTCTCTGAAGATTTTACACTGCAGAGAGTTTGATTTTCCTTGTTTAATGTAATTTGTAGATGGAGAAGAGATTGTAAGATTAACTGAAGAAAACCAAAATACTGATGCAGGAATAATCGTACATTGTTTGAAATGGAAATAAACCAGGTATCAGAACTAGGGGAATGGTGAGATGTAAACAGATTTCTCCCTTTAAATGTTTATTCAATTTCATTTAAGTTCAATTTTGTTTCCTTTTCCCCCACTGGTTATGATTAATAAAAAGCTGGTGAGCTGCAATTTTACAGAAAGGCAAGAACCTAATTTTTTGTAAGTACTTTCATTTAGTAAATGACCGGTGTGAAAAAGTGTGCATCTGTTTCAGTTCAAGTGACAGACAACAAGGTGTTTGGCACTGGCCAGTACCTGGAAGTTTGCGGCTATGGTCTTTTCAGGCACCACACCATTGACTCCCCTGAATAAGCCTAAACAATCTCCAACGGTTTTTACTTTCTTTTCTCTCAAAATGGAATTTGGCATGGCTGCATCTCTGATCCTGTGGTGCACTGACACATACTGGTGCAAAACCCAAGGGCTGCAGGTGGGGAGTATTGTACATAACCATGCAGAGTTAAATAGTTAGAGCAATTCTCTGCTAGCAGATGTTACACATCCTAGTTTTGTGGTCAACTCTTGAACTGGGTAAGTGTATCTATGACTGTGTTTCATGTACTGTTTTAACAAAGAAGTAAAGAAAGGGAACTGTTTTCTGGCCTTCAAAATATTCTCCTTTCCCACTCTTAAACACTAGCCAGAATCAATTAGAGTATCTTTGGAAACATTTAAGCTATTCAGCAGTTAGGCTTTGTTATTAGTGAATGGCTAAATTCACATGCCCACCAGTATTCTTTGTAACACTAATAGCCTGAATTAGAGAGAGTCTGAAGTTTTGCACTGTGAAACTCATGGTTTAGGATCTGCCTCCTAAAGAAAAGGGTTCCGTGGGCTCTTCTTCCTTGTGTGTCTTTTCTGTCTCTCAGGTTCTACTGAAGCCCCATTAACACTGCATATTAGCCAGGTGACATTTGTCTGAAAACAGGGTTCTTTTTGGGAGAATTTGTCTTTTTGCATAGGATGGGACAGAGAGTAGGGAAGTAGCTGGAGATTAGTCTGTTTTCCTTCATGCTTTATCATAAAATGTTAATTTTTATATTTAAAAAAAAAACAAACAAAACAACGTTGTGTAAGTATTAACATTTGCTTTGCAAGTCTAGTAACCTTCTGTAAAGATAAAGGGCAATGCTCCAGGTGTTCTTCTTTAAAGTTTTCAAAGGAATGTGACTAGTTATCAGGCTAGATTCACCTGTGAGACCGTTTCACAGTACCTATTGCATTTCCATGTGGTAATCTGATCTTCTCTATTCTGGATCTGTGTGACACTGTTGTAAAAGCAGGCGGTGTCCCCGTCATACACCCTTTCTCAGGTTTCTTCTGAAAAAAGGGACAGGGGAAGCAGCCTTGGAGGTGTACTTGGGAAAGAGTGATGTAGTGTGACTTGGATCACACTTTCTAGAAGCCAGAGGCCTTTTATTTTAGTGAAGGTGGAAATGTCTCTGCAAATGTCTAAAGGGGAATTGAGACAGTATTTCTTTTCTGAAGAATGCATGAAAGCATGGAGCTGTCTTTAGAGGCTGATAGGCTTTCTGAAAAAGAAGAATATTTCAGGACCATGTTTGTTTTGGCTGGCTGTGGTACAGATAGAGTTTGTTGCCTAAGAGGGAAAGGAAGGAGTATTCAAAAGGAGCTCAGCTGAAGGATGTGGTATGGCAAGAGGAAAAGGACATATAGAGGAGATGCAATCAAGAACAGATTTTTTTTGTGTGACAAATTAATACACTCTTACAGTCTCTGGAATCCCAACTTCTCCAGTTGCCAGGACTTGTGTGTGGGCTCTTTCAATGCCATACTTCATTAATGACCCTTAAGGGGCTAACATTAACACCTGTTTGTGGTTATTTCCTGTCACTGTTTACTCTCCCAGATGGTACAAATACAGTATGCCCAGTGTGTTAGGCATTTGGCAGTAATACATCCTTTGCCAGCTAAATGCCATTCATGATAAATTTGGCAGCCGTTTCACTGTCTGAATAATCTGTCCTCTAAGTCAAAACTAAAAACTTAGATTCTCAACATAAATAGGAAACAAGTAGTCCCGTTATTTCTCTTTCATGTTATAGTTTCTCTTTCATGTTATAGTTTTTCTTGTACTAAAAAGGTAGAACTGAGAAGAAACTTAAAATCTAAAGGAGTGCTAAGACTGAGATGGATACTCCAGCAAAGTGGGATAGGGTGTACTCATGTGATCCTGAAACTATTATTTCATGACCAGAGGATGCGTGACTTTGTTCTGATGACTAAAAGCCACAGGTATTGGAAGACACTGCTGCAGAGAAGGATGTACTTTCCAGATCTTGAATTAAGTCTTGCTGTTGCCTGAGAAGATATTTAAAGAAGTAACTGGAGGACTGATAAACAGTGTTTCTGGAGTGCTCACAGAAGTCATCCAGTACTTGCCAAAATGTTTTGTGTGTGTGCCGTGCATTACTTCAGTTTTCAACTCTCCCTGAGCAGGGAACATGTTTTTTTCTGGGACTGTAATGTACCATGTGAATTTGCAATTCTAAGGAAATGTTTTATATTGACAGAAATAGGAAAAACACTGTAATTTCTTGGCTTTGTCAGAGATAAAAATGTCAAGGACATACACACTTGCTAATTTCTAGCTGAATAGGCAAAAGTCTAAAAGGTGAGTAAATGAATACCTATGTTAACCCATAGACCAGCTGTTCACTAAAATAATTCCTATATAAAATGCTACATTCTGCACAGGAAAGATCAGATGGGTTGCTTATGCCAACAGTGGATGTATAGATGCATTTTTCCAGATGATGTTATTTAGAGGCTGAATCCGTGACAGCTGTGCCTTGGTGACAGACATGATGGTAAAGCATTTATCTCTGTGCTCTGCACAGGCGAATATCCAAAGCTGATTATTACATCAAACAAGGCGAAGACCCTGTGGAGTTGTGAATGTAGTAATTTACTGTTGAGGTCCTTACTATGGTGCATGTCTATCTTTTTTGTCTTTTGTATAAGTGCTAAAGTGAATTAAGAATGCAAGCCAGTTTCAGGACAATTTAAGATACAGATTTTGAGTACTGTTTCTTCACTCATAAGGTCTAATACATCTGAGTGAATATGATGTTATTCATTCATCAGCTCTTCCCTCTATGATGAATAATTTGTCAATAATCCAGTCAAACCCAGGGACTGGGTTCTAGAAAGTAGAAAAGCTCTGAAAGAGGAGATAAAAAGCAAGGCAAAAGCTGCTGCTGCTGAAGAAAAGCCACTTAATAGTCAGCAACCAGTTCTATATTCAATGTGGATCAATGAGAAGTCATCTTCCACCAGGCTGTCAGAGGAGAGAAAGTCTTTTAATGTAAGGAATATGTATCACAAATAGGAGGTCCTTTTTTACATTCCAGTACTGCCACCTGTATCATCTCCAACATGAAGGGAAGGGCAACTTATGGGCAAATGGGCAACTAAATAATTATTGCGCTTGTCCTTCTTGTGATTTTTTTAATCTCATCTCTTTGAAGCAATCTTTAGGCATTTATAGATGTGGGATGTGGCTGCAGTATGCCAAATATACTTATGGTTAAAGATTTTTCTGTAGGTCTTATCAATCTTGATGTCCAAAACATGTATCTATTTGCTAGAAAAGCAACCTTTTTTTTCATCATATGTGGGGCCAGACTCATGCATGCCACACTCTAGAGGCCATGTGCAAACTGGTGGTTTAGGTGGGCAATAAGTAACTGGTTAAGCAGATAAAAGGTGTTAGAAAGACAAACAGAAAGACTCAGGGTGTCTGGCTTCAATAGTAATGATCATAATCTGAGGCTTCTTTTTTCCCGTCAGTTTGATGACCCTTCATTGAAGTGGGTGTGATAAAAGAGGTTGTCTCTAAATTCAGATAATCTTTACCTGTTTTACAGTGTACTTCTACAATCACCACTGAATACCTTTGACCAACTCAATGGGCACACAGGATATGATTCAGATTTTGGAAATCCCAAGCAGATTACTTGGGAGTTGACTTTTTCTATCCAGATAGCCAATAAAGACTTATTTGGAAGTGACCTCCTGCTTTCCTCTAAATCCATACTGATTACTGAGGTTTGACTTCCAATATCATAACAGATTTGTGTATCTGATTGTACAGTAAAGGGTGAGGTGTGTATTTTGAGGCCCAAGCTTAGTTTCAAAGGGGTTACTGTGGCTCCCTCTGTGTGAAGAAGCTAAAGTTTTTAATTTTTTCTTTTTTTTTAATGGAGGAGGCCGTGTAGTCCAAAGCAAGCCTCTTTCAGCACAAATGTTTGACAACAACTCTTAGAACATATTTAAAGCTTTGAAAGCCTTTGGCATGGGACTAAAAAACTGGAGTCTCCAGCAATAGCTGGGTCACAGATTTTCTCAAAAACTCAAGCATAGTTTCTCCTGAACTGGCAGCCCTGCCCACTGAAGAAGACTGCTGAAGAACCTGTTGTGTTCTTTCTGCCTGCTTTATCAATATCAGTAACAAAAACCTAAATAATCTGGAATTATATGACAATTTAAATGCTGATAAATATTGAGATAGAATGGACTCCACCTGGCTCCTCTCACAACTGTGATGAGATGGCTGTAATGACAGTATTAAGCATGTGTGTGTGTATTCACAAAACAACAGGGCTAAGATGTTAGTTACAAAGTTCAGGCACAAGACGTGTCTTTGTGAAAGTTATTTCTCTCTTTTTAACATGGATTAGCATTTGAAAGTGTTCACATGAATCATCTTTACCAGTCTGCTTAATCCATCTATTTTCTATCTCAAAAAAATCTCTGACCTGACTTTGAAAAAAATAAACCATGTGTCATAGAAGCAAAGAACCTGAAAGGAAAAAGTGGTGCCATATCTACTATTCGTTCTCCTCAGGAATATCTGTAGAGAGCTATGGAAACTCTGTGGGATTCCAAGCCTTTCCCTACAAGCTGACTAAAAAATAATAAATGACATCCTTGTGTCATCTGTGATCTCTGTCTCTCAGGCATGGCATTGCCAATGTGTGCTCAGGGCAGGCTGCATAACAGTTGCAAGTATAAGGAAGAGAGCTGAGAGCACTGTTTGTAGTCTTGGACAGACGGAGCATCCTAAAATATGCTTTACTTCAGTCCAGACAGTATTTAGACTGGACATTAGCTTGCCAGCTGAGTACAGGGGACATTTTTCAGTGTGAAACCAGGATTTTCCAGTCAAAGCCCATTTGCACAAGTTTGACTCCTTTTTATTTTTAATCACTGCTACTTTCTGCTTTCTTGCTCCCATGTAACAAATTTTTTATCAGCAGCAAATGGGAAGGCTTCACTGATCACACTGTTATTTCTAGTTTTAATGATGTCTTTGTACTGTGATTGATGTGAATAATATGTTCAACATGCTGTCATGCCACAGATTATCACCAAAAGAGATTTCCTTCTGAGGAGTCTTTGGCTTGGCTATAACACTAGACATTTTTTTCTCAAAAATATTCATAAGATCCTTTAAGGACAAGGCTAAAAGAGAGAAACAAGATCCTGAATTTTCAGTGTGGGGAGATGACTTAAGTGTCCGAAGTAGGTTTCTCCTTCTACTGATAAAGTTGGACAAAAGTTGCCGTTGTGACTGATTCCAGATGAACTTCTGTTACCATTCCTGAGCCACAGACTCTCGGCCAGTTGCGTGGGCTGGAC
>VZTX01029040.1:0-34390 GCA_013400915.1 Pardalotus punctatus | reverse complement strand
TCCACCCCCGCCACCCACGGCATCAGACCCTTGCAAAAATGTACTGTTGTTGTAACAGTAAATTTACAAAGCACCTGCTAGTACATATAGCTTTTTCTAGATGTTATTACACCACTGTAATTATCAATTGTCTTTAAAAGGCAATATAACATAACTACCCAGCATTTCTTTCTAGAATTGAATTTGGTATTAAATCTCTTTTAATGAGACACTAGAACTTCAGTCATTTTCTTAAGACCTAGCAAGTGGTATCATTCTTACAAACTGAGTACACAAAAATCTTAATAGAGAATATCAGCAAGAAAATTGTTAGGTTTGAAAAAAAAAAAACGACCCAACCATTAGATAAAATCACATTTTAGACCACTTTCTGTGTTTCTGTGGTGCAGTACAAACTTTTCTATACAAAGAACCCATAATAAAGAGCTTTAAACACCAGGAAAGGAAAGCTCCAGTTCAAACAGAAAAATAGCTTAATAACTTTCCTGGTTATAATTAAAAGGAGGTTTGTTCTACTCACCATCCACAGTCCATGTAATTAGCACCTGAAATAGCATTTCAGTACAATTGAACTGCATAATAAAACTTCTTCGCCCTGATAATAAGCAAGGTTAAATGCAATTTCTTTAGCACAGAAAAATTACTGTTTAAATACCTCCGTAGTAAGATTGAATCAATTCAAGAAAACTAATCACCAATAGAAGCATTTATTTTATCTGTACTTATTTTCATGTAAAACAAAAAAACTTCTACATATTCCATAGGAATTTTCACAATCACATATACTCAAAAAACCAAAAATCTAGAAAAATGAAAATAAACTACGTTTTCAATAACATTTTTTTCCATCTCTGTGCTTTATTTAAGAATAAAAAATACATTTCTTAAAAAGCTGAAAAATGCTGATGCTATGTATGGCAGATAATCAGTGAATAAGTTTGCTTCTTGTCTTACAACTTGAAGACGTAATATATGTATATTGCACTATTGTGTAAGTTCATATTACTCTTTTATTTCAAATTTTGGCATTCTGTGATGACTTCTGTTAGACTCCTTTTAGACAGCCTCTGCTTGCATGAGTAACTTCCACTTGGGGGGAGAAACTTTTTTCCCAAATATTAAAAATCTGACCCTGAACAACTGCCATTGTCTCATACCCATATCCATTTATTAACCTTTCATCATTTTTCAGAATCTGGGTAAAAATATTTGACCCTGGACTGCTGCGATATTTCATTAACATGCCTTCTATGACAATTTAAAAAAATTGGTAACATTTTGTCAAATAAAAGCAAAGTTTGATTTTTTTCTAGGATACTACAGCTTTGTGTGCAGTCTTCAACACACATGCAAATAAATAGTCCTAAAAGTCTGGCTAGCACTGTTTGTGTGTTGGTGAGGATATCCATAGGATCTTCCCTGCATCAAAGTAAGTTTCTCAAAACTTTAAAGAATTAAATGCAAATTTCTAAATTGCGTGTTTTAATCTTTAATACCTAAACCTTTACATGAACTGTGGGATACTGAGTAGGTTTTCAGGCACTGTGGGAGGTTTCTGCATATACATGAATTACAGACAGTATTTCTAAAAGATAGAAGTTTTCACAGAAAAACCCGTTTGGATTAAATTCTATTATTTCCTCCATTTCTTTTGTTTCAATTGATCCTCGTGGTCATGGTGGGGCATTCCTCTCTACCTGCTCCTCAGGCATGCTCTATGGCCTCAGGAATTCCTATTAGGCTTTGGCACTGGCCTTTGTGTAATGAGTTGGGCAGTGAAGCATCCCTTGACCACACCAGGAACTCATGCATGGCAAAGGTGGGGGTGGCACTGTCCAGACCAGGAGCTCCTGTTACCTGACTAAGGTGGGAAAAAATAGATAATTCATCGTCCTCTACAGCCTTGGAAAAATACTTACCCGAATTGCAGCTTGAGTGGAATGATGGTACCATTGTTACTGGACTTTTGAAAAATACCATAATTACTGACTTGTGTTGTGGACAGGATGGAAATTCACTGACAACTAAAGCAAATCATTTCATGACCCTATAAACAGCAGTCCTAAGCAAGGCCTTTTGATCTCTCCTGGCCTTCAGCAGGCTGCCATGGTTATCCCTCTTAGTGGGATATATCTCAGACCTCACAAACCCTCACACAGGTCATCATCAGAGGACCATCGTCAAAAGCTGGTGATGGGGCCTGGACCAATACCCCTCACTCCTAAAGCCTCCACTCTTGCCCACTGAGAAATACAAAGGTATTCAACGTGAATATTTCACTGAACTCAAGGGGAATTTTTAACAAGTATATATATACTTTTGTGTATCTACACCTTTGTATATATGTGTGTATATATATATATATATATAAAACTTGATGTCTGTCTTCATGACTGTGCAAATTATTTAAACACCTTCTAGCAAGTACAGTGTGAATGTTGCTGTCTTGGATCTATAATTAAGTCACTGTTGTAATTGCACTAAATCCTATTTAATCACTTTGTAAATGTTAAATTAGTTAATGATTAAGTGCTGCTAAATCCTTTAGATATTAAATGTTGGCCAAGTCTGAGACTCAGATTGGATTTAGCCTCTCCTAAGACCCATCAGGAAAAGGGTCCACTGTGACCCTGTGACCTTGTGACTAAGCAGGAGGGTCTCCCATATCCCTTTTGTGTCTTTGTTTTCTGTGTAAATCATTCTAAATCGAATCTATCCAGATTTTTCTTTGTGTGTTTCATCCACATAATTATAGAGTGAACTTTGCCATCAAACTTTATTAAGCTGCGCTTCCACATATTTATGTTAAACCTACTTTTGCTAATACCTTTGTCAGTGACTTTTTAAGCAACCTAAACCATTAATTCATGACAACAGTCAAACCCATATATGAGCTCTCTATAACAGCAGCAACTGGCCACCTTAAAAAGCAGCTAAGACAGAACTAAATTTTGGAATATATTGTTAGGGGATTGGCTTTCCCCTCCTCATACCATCTGCAAAAAAAATTTACATGGCATTTCATCAACTGTAATCTACTTAAATGCACATCAATACTGAGACATCTAAATTATTTTAATTACTTCTGAATACAACAGAACTTCTATCTTACCAAAATAAGACTACAAGCAAAAAAGGGATAAAAAATGGACTATAAAATTAAAAAGAAAAATACTTATATGTAGTCTATTATTGTCGAAGTATGAAAGAAAAATATGGAGCTATAACAAGTTGAGAAGTGTGAACAATAAAATATATGCTTTTTAGCAGCAATGATTTTTTCTTAAGTCTTACCAGATTCTGTTTAATACTCTTGACCCTTTTAGTACATTTAAAATCGTGTTCTTTAACTTATATCCCAGTAGTTGGCAAATGGCAAGTGAATGTAGCTGAAGTTCAAAGCTGCTGATGCTTGATTACTGTTGCACAGAGATGGTAAATAAAGTTATATCTTCCGTGTGGTCCTAGTTAGTTCAAATAACACTCTGACTATTAACTAGCAAAGTGGAATCAGATTCTGTTACTAAGAAAAAATTGCTTTTGGGGGGAAACACAATACATTTACTTTCATATTTTAAAAGAACTGATTTTTTTTACCCTTTTCTATAGAAGCAAAAGCATATTCCATATTCTCTCCTCAGGGTTATAAACCTAAGATCTGTGTATGTGCAACTGAACTGTAATTGAGATGCTATAAAATTATCTAGAAAGCAAGACAAGTGGGGGAACATGAGAAGGTCTACTTGAGAAAGGAAGAGAGAAAAAAGATGGGAAATAATTACTCACAAAGACAGAAAAGGGATTCTGTGACAAGGTTTAGATACTTCTGTTACTGAGCTGCCAGTAGCAGAAAGAGTGATACAAAGCTTTAGTCAGCTGCATTTAGGTTACATATTTTTGGGGGAGTGGGGGAATTTGGAGGGTGGAAATCTCTGTATTAGTGCTTCAGGCAGCAAAACAAGTTTCTAAACATTCTGAAAAACTTCTACTAGGGATATAAGTGCAATCTAGTAAAGACATGTGACAGCTGTATTGTAAAATGAATCAAGTCCATTCTGCCACAATGCAGGAGGATGGACAAGGTACCTATCTCTTATCTCAAATTATGTTCTCTTATTTTCCATGTGGAATCTGATCTAACTTTATGTATGTGGAATAATAAAATAGGTGAAAAGTTTTCTCACTTATTTTGTAGATCCAGATGCGGACACTCCAGGTATTGCAAAAGGATACATGCTAAAAAATAGATCCAAGTAGAAGATATAGCGTGAGAACAGAAGCACATCTGCCATTCCAGACTCTTATGCTCACTACAGTCCCAAATCCCAACGTCCCGTACCCTGCTGGCTGGATTCTTGTACCACAGATTTTCAGTTCCTGTGGCTTTGGAAAGTGGTACAGAAGGAGAGCATGAAAGAGCTCAACAGTAATATAACAGTAGTATATATCTGACAAGAAACCTAAGGTTTGTCACACAGCTTTGGTTGGAAAACAAAGTTCTGAGTGAGGAAGTCTAAGGGGAAACCTAATAAGCCAAGCTGAATGAGTAAGTTAATAAGTAATTGAGTAATTAAAGTTTGAGAAGGGATTATTTGCATAAGCCAAATTCCTGAACAAATGAAGACTCCTTTTTTTACGCACTCCACTCATCCACTTACTGAGGTGAATGATCACAAAAATTCCTTTTTCAATTTGAAAAACTCTATACTACGTGACTGATCTTTCCAAAAGTGAAAAAGTTGTCTAGTTTCAAACTTTTACAAAGGCCGGTCTTCCTTACACTGGAAGAGCAGTGACTCTAAGCTTGGCCTTCAGATACCTGTGAAATTCTGAATTTGCTCAGGCTGCAGAACACTAAAAACATAAAACTGATGACAGTGGCACTGAGCAGGTATAAAGTCTGATCAGAATGTGTTGTTGTCTAAGGACTGCTACCTCCCCAGTGTTATTGCTCATGGCCAGAAGATCACTGACATGGAGGAATGCAAGCTATATAACCAATCCTGGAAAAAGTTAATAGCCCCACCAGAGAGTCTGTGCTACTTTAACAATGAAATGAATGAAATGTTCACGGTCAATGACAGTATATCTCCCTGTAAGTAGCTGAAGAAACTTGGAGATTGTTAAAGATATGGAAGAAACTCAGGTTCTCAGTGAAAATTTTAAGTGAAAATTTAGTATTTGTGGAGGGTAGGGCTACTGTGAACAGTAGTATGCATTTTTATCAAGTTTCATTGTGTAATAGATGTCAAGGGAATACATGATATTGCATAGGTATTGTTTGCTATTTTAACAATTTATTTATACAGAGGGACAAAAGAGAATGAAAATTATTAACAGTATTGAATAATTAGAGTTCAGTACCTTTGTTAAAAAAAACTGTTTTAATTAACAGCTAAATAATCATTAGTAAAAGCAAAAGCATTTCCCAGTGGCACATGGAAAGGAAAAGCTAATGGCACAGCATTACCACAAAGAGCTGATCTCCTCCTTTTAGCTGTTGAAGTAGATGTCATTCCAGGGACCAGACCTGCAAGGTGCTGTGTACCATGATCTTGGTGATAGACCTGTGCTCATGGTTGATGAAGAAAATAACCCTACCCCAGCTAAAACCAGAACACCTGTTCAACACAATGGCAGGGGCAGGGAAGGAGTCACACTCTGAGACTGTTTACTCCAGTGGGCTTGGTAGATTTAATGAAAACAAATAGCAGTATAGGAAAAAGTTCAAAAGGCAGAGCTTCTGCCTTGTGATAATTAGTGTAAGACTCTAAGAAAAGCATTGCTCTATTCAAACCACATTCTTACAATCCTTTAAAATTTACTTTGCTGTACTAGGCAGATAACTCTTCATGTAAATGTTATGTGTAATTGAAATGAAAATGAGAAATAATACAAAAGTAAATTTGGCTAATTTGGGGACAAGCCTATTTACTTCAGACTGCAATAACAGGGTCATGTATTGTTTTATCAATGTTCTTACAAAAATTTTTTAAAAAGCCTTTGGCATTCGTACTTTCAGTAAGGGTGGTGGCAGCTGGGAATTAGTCTGTAATTAGCAATAGTGTCCAGCAGATATGTCCTGTACCAGAATGCATGGGGTATGAGGTCATTTAGACCTTAGAGCACCTTCCAGCACCTAAAACCTAAAACCAGTCCTACAAGAAAGCCAGAGAGAGACTTTTTACAAGGACATGCAGTGATAAGACAAAGGGGAATGGCTTTAAACTCAAAAAGAGTATGTTAAAATTAGATATTAGGAAGAAACTCTTTTCTATGAGGGTGGTGAGGCACAGGAATAGGTTGCCCAGAGAAGCTGTGCATGCCCCATCCCTGCAAGTGTTCAAGGCCAGGCAGATGGGGCTCTGAGCAGCCTGGTCTAGGGGAAGGTTCCCTGCCCGTGGCAGTGGGTTGGAACTTGATGATTTTTCAGGTCCTTTCCAACTCAAAACATTCTATGATTTCCTGATTGTTAAGTCAGTTAATTAAGAGGTTTAACTCCAACACCTTATTTAGCAAATTGATGCAGGCCTAAACACTTTGTTAAAATTTATGCAATATCTCTGTAAGCCTGGTCACCTTCTGTGATCTCATGAAGTGCTCTGAAGTATTAGCAAGAATGCCAGCATTATGAACTCCATTAAAAACTGTACTATAGCATCATTATATACTACTTTAAAAACTGATTAGTCTTAAAAAAAAGAAAAAAAATGAGTCACTCTTTACACCATTGTGTACTTTTTAAAAGAGACAGTTTGCCTAAGGAAATCTGTGTCCTTTCTTCATTCCCTAGGGATAGCTGTTGTATCTTTTTCTACCCTTCTTGCTGCATTTTTTATGAGAACAGAATCAAAACTACAATGTCTCATCTCTTTGGGTTTTGTTGTTTTGTTTTGTTTTTCAGCACTGCTAGATAGATCTGAGCTAGCTCTGACTGGAAACAAGAGTTTAAGCTATTTGTTTTTTATCACACACATTATTTACAAGGTACACATCTATAGTTCAGATACAGAAGGTAGGCATGTCTCACATCTTGTCAAAATGTCACGCTTGCTGTCAATTGCATGAGCTCTCATACCTTTTGTGAAGGAACAGATCACATACCTGAAACCGGGACATCCTGATCCTGACAGTTCAGCTGGAGAACATTTATATTCATTGATTGCCGCTATCACAGTATCTGCTTTGAAGAGATGCACACACACATGCAGAGAAAAAGCTGTAAGACTAGCCTACAGGCATGACCTGAGCTTTTTGATGACTTGCACCTGCTTCTCCAGCTAATGACCTGAACTGAAATACCAATCAAACATTATTCGTCCCAGCAATTAGAGCTCATATTTTTTTTCTAAAAATGTTTTATATTTTTAGCCTGCATGATTGATCAGATGTTTGGAATATTGACAGCACTGAGCATTGGAAAATCAGGACCCATTCCTTGAAATATCATGTGTTAAGCTCATTTTAAACAAAATTCTCCTTTTTGTCATACAACAATTCAGGATATCTTAAGCTCTTCAATATTCCTCTTACAGTCAAAAAGGAATGGGAAATCTGCTTTATCTTAATATTTTTAAAGGGGAGGCAAGGTTATTACATCACTGTGTGATTGCAGGAGAGAGGGATTTAAATGATATTCCAAACACTGTAAGAAAAAAATAGGACAGTTATCGAAACAGATAGACAGCAAAAAAGCTGAATTAAGAGAATGATATCTCTTTTCATTTTTAGTAGAATCAGTTGAGAAAATTAAAACAAGAGTGAATATTTACTCCATAGCAGAGGAGGAAGTAGAAGGTGTGAATACAAGCCAAGGAGGTAGTGCCAAGAAAAAACTGCCCAAAATACATTTACAACAGACTAATCAGGATGTCCTCCTGTCATGTAGCCACTGCAAAACCATCCTAGTATGGTATGTAATGTATGGTGTTCAGGGGCACATTTAGCAGGGGGAAGAAAGCAGAAGTTATCTCTCTCCCTGCATTGGCATCACTGTGCTGAGCTGACCTGTGTGTCACGGGAAGGCAAAGGTGTTGCAGCAGAGTCAGCCCTTCAAGCCTTACACTGCTGCCATCACACACCATTTTCTGGGACATCCAAAGCCATGCGTGCTGGGAAAACAAGGTCATTCTCTCTCAAACCAGACATGGTGTGTTGGGATACCTCATGGACACTTTAAAATAATTGTCTGCTCAGGAATAACTAATCCCCTGTGTGCATTCCTGTCCTTCAGGGGATAGCAGGTAGAGGGAGAGCCCAACGAGAGTGCTCTCCAGGAGTTGTACAGGCCTCCACTGGAATGTGTAGTTACTGGTCTCCAAAATGCATTTGAAAAATTAATGAACTGAACTTGCAGTTTATTGGAGATATATTCATAAGTAAAAGGTTCCTACAAGCTAAATGCTCCGTTAGCTAACCTTGGAAAAATAGGGAATGCCTGCAATTCTATAATAGTATCCCCACTTTAAAACCTTGTGGGACACGTTCTAAAACTACACATGGCAACAGCTTCCATCTCAGCTGGAAGGACAGGGTACATTTGGAGGCAGATGGGGAGGTGCTGTACCAGTTTGGCACAGGGCTAGGATGGGTTTCACATTGTTTCCCTCCAATGCCCCACCCAAAACTAAGCCCTCAATAGCAGTGCAACAGAGCAGAGAACCTTCTGGAGAATAGTCTGGGAATGCCCTCTGGCAGCCACCAGGTGCCAAGGGAATTTCAACCCATCAGAACCTGGGTAATGGCTATTCTCTGCACAGTTCCGTAAGTGTTGAGGTCTGGGCTTACTGTGGATATCCAGCAGACAGCCCAGAGGGAGTGAATGTGAATGTCCAAGGATTCATGGAAGAGGATGCCAGGATTTGAGAAACCTGTGCTGACTCTACCAGCACCTCCCTGGGCTGCTCTGTTCCCCACACCACAAGAAGATGGGCTCCCTTCCCTCCTGAAGTGGGCACCTCCTCACAGTGGGACCTCGATGTTGAGTCCCTCATCAACATTAAAAATATCCATGACTAAATGCACTTTGGTACCTGGGCCCATCTAACTCAGACCACAAGAGATGTCAACGTCACAAGGTCTGGCCGAGCACTGCCACAGTGATGCCAGCGTGCTTGCTCTTGCCATGCCAGCTGTTTCCTTGCTGGGCAGGGAAGCAACACATCCCATCACATCAAGACATTTCCTGCTTTCCTCATCCTCCTTTCCGACCTCTTGTACCTCCCTTTCCCCACACCAGACCCCTCACAAACAAACAAAATGCCCTCTAAGTATTTTTCCCATTGTTCCAAATTTTGCTACATCTGTACCAAAATTTGATACTTTTTATATTATAAAAAATAATCTTGTTTATATATATAAATTTTGGCTATCTAAGTAGTATTAGCCTCAGAAGTATCTATTAAACTGCAGGTCTCCAGTATTCCCCTTCAACTACCTGGGAAATGCAACTGCTTTGCACAGAACTTCCCTGAAACCACTTTTAAATTCAGGAATCTCTCACAGCACTATTTGTAATTTTTATCAGTTTGTTGCATGGTTATCTATCATGTCTGCCAATTTCTCATGTCATTCCCCATTGTCCCTTATGTTCTGTTCTGTTAGCTTAACCTTAGAGCAGAGAATAATCAGCGGCTTAGGCATCTGTCTGCACCCTAACAGCACATATCTCCTAGTTTTTGCATCAAAAAAATAAATGGGAATTTAAATTACACTGGACATTCAGGAAGACTCTTGGTAGAAAAAGATCTTGGGATGATTTATGTCTAGAAATTATGTTTATCAAGGTATGGAATTATGTATATTTGAGTCACCAATCTTGAAACGTAAAACCAAATAAATATTTTCTTTGCTGCACTTGAGGGAGTGTACAAAACTGTCATTTAAATGACAAATAGATACCTCAGTGCCTTTCTGAAAATTGAACTGTTTAGTTAAGATGCATTCTCTCGTGGATCTTGAATAGTGCAACATAGGCAGATTTTTTCATCTTTACATTAAAACTACCTTTCTTTGATATTTTAAAGGAGTGTTTAAATATTCATTTTCATAATTGAGCATAATTGTTGGACTGCTCCCTTTTATGAAAGCATTTACCATGTATTACCCCTTCACTTTCAATTCTTCAGCATGGGCAGACTGACAGAGGTGAGCTGTTTGCTAGCAAAGGTTTTATACTGATGCCAAATAGTCTTTCATTTTGACACTACATTTCCTATATTCTTCCCTTATCCACAGCTTTTTCCACGCTGCCTGCCCCGGATTACTCTAAACCTAGATCGCTCATCTCTTTTACTATATATTATTCTGTCTTACATATAGTTGGATATATTTTATTCAAATTGATAAAATAATGGATATTTTTGAAAGTTGCTGGTTAGTTTTTTCCAAGGTATTGAGTTACAATTCTTCACAATCATTCAAAACAGAGTTTCCCTACTAAAAAGAAACAGAATAAAGAGAATGTGTACTGTGTTTTCTAAATACTTCCATTCATTAAACTGAGTGGGAAGGGAGTAAATAGCATGGAGAGAAACTTGAAATTAGAGTAAAAACATATTTTGACAAAGAAGTACCTGTCCTTGCAAGAGGAATATGAGACTTTTAAAAATGTAATGTGAGGTTCAAATTGCTCTACCAGCAGAGGACTATTTAACCCTCAACACAGATAAACCATTAAGTTTGGGGCTTTGGCAAGTTACTACACTTATAACATGAGTTTCAGTCACTCTAAAGTCATGTGAGAGCCAATAACTTTGTGCAAACTGTTATCCATGTCCAATAGATATTATTTCCTTTCAACATAAAACTTGGGTAGCATTCACCTAAATTTGAGGACAACAGTATTTTCTTGCAGACTTTTATTTTTCATAGGTAAGGCTCACCAGAACTAGTTTTGGTTTGGGTTTTCGGGGCAGTTTGTTGTGGGGTTCTTTGTTGCTTTGGTTTTTTTGTTTGTTTTTTTAATGCAAATTGTGTTTCTAGATTTCTGTGAGGCTAGTTGGTTGGTTTGTTGGTTGGGTTCGGTTGGGTTTTTTTTACTTCACATATCTTGTTACAAACTGCTTACTGAGCAGAACTACACAGCAATGGAGGAAAGCAGAAAGACCTTTCTCAGTTTTACAAAGTCCTGCAGGGGCTGAGGTTGTGGTCTTGAATGATCCTAAGAGACTTTGTTTTCAATTTTGTTCCACTTTTTATAAAAGTAAAATGCAAAGTTTCTTGACTGTCTCAGAGTAGCACATGGGTCGTACTCAGAGGTGACTAACCCCTGGAATAGCTCAGGGGTCCATGCTGGGACTTGTCCCATGCAATGTCATCAGTGACTGAGCAATGGAGCAGGCAGAGGCAACTGGAGCGTGCTCTGATCAGACTGGCAGAGGACACAGTCTGGGGAACACAGATGACACTCTGGAGGGCAGGGCTGCCACACAGACAGCCCTGGAGGGGCTGGAGGAATGGAACAACGGAAATGGAAACTCAGCAGTGGAAAATGCCAAGTGGTACACCTGAGAAGGAGGAGCTGCTGGCAGCAATATGGACTGGGGCTGTCTGCTTGGGGGACAGCTCTGGGGAAGAGGGCCTGGGGTCCTGCTGGGCAGATGCTGAGCTGAGCCAACAGGGAGCCCTGGCAGCAGGGATGGCCAACAGTATTCTGGGTTGTGATAACAGAAGCATGGTCACTGGTTTGAGACCATGTCTATAATACCACTTCCAGTTTAAGTCCCATAGTGCAGAACAAGCATTGCTAAAAACTAGAGAATTCAGCACAGAACCACTGGAATGGTCAGATACTGCAGTACTTGCCCTGCGAGAAGAAGTTGAGGGTCTTGGACATATTCAGCCTGGAGAAGAGACATCTCTGGGTAGGAGCAAACAGCAGCCCCACAGAACCTACAATATTATTAGGAAGATGGAGTCAGACCCTTTGGTGCATGGCAGCAAGCACAAATTGTCATCGGAGAATTTCTGACAGGACATAAGGAGAAACATTTTCTCCATGATGACATGGAGTGGAGCAAGTTACTCATAGCAGTTGTGTAGTCTCCATCCCTGGAGGTTTTCAAAATAAGACTGGATTATGTTCTGAGCAACCCAGTCTGATTTCATAATTAATCCTGTTTTGAGCAGAAAGCTGGACTGGAGACCTCCTGAGGTCATTTTCACCCTGAATTACACTACAATTCTGTGATATTCTTGTGAATAAAACAGAATTCCTTAAAACTGTCCAAAGCAAAAATTAAAATGGTACAGGTGTAGTCAAAGGGCAGTTATGTGATAATCGTATGCACCTCATGGAGCATATTTTATTTTACTTGTCCAGACAGTATTCTTGGCTGTCATACTTTGTGGCTACGTTAGAAATATCCTAAAATCCCTGTGTTAATTTGCCATTTAAATGTGGAAAAATATATATAACCATCTCGGTAGTAGAGCTTTTCCCAGCTGCTTTCCAGGGCTGAATTAATTGCTAATAAAAAATTTGGCTTAGTGTAGATCAGAGGCCACCCACATAACCAGAGAGCACTGTGAGCCTCATTGTGCCAATCTTGACAGTTAAAGCAGGCATGAAAATCATCAGCCTGAACTTCTGGAACAAGAAATGTTAAGTGAGACCCATTTATCTTTCTGGTTACTTTGCTCATTTCAATGAGCTTGATAAGGCTTTAATAGTCTCCGCATTAGACAAGAAAAAAGATTTGTAAGTGGAGGTTACATCTTCTTGCAGAGGTAACCAAATCAACCGTTGCATTCAGAAAAAAATAGAAAAGCCTTTAGGCATATCTCTTTCAGTATTAAAAAAAAAACTTATCCTTCCCTACAAACCATGTTTGACTATATCCAGATCCTATTGTACTCACAAAAATATATTACTGCTTAAATATTATTCCCTTTATGGAATAAAAAAATACATACTATATACTAATCTGAATCACAATGTTTTGGAATAATATTCCATTTCTCTAAGATTTGTAAAACAAATCCTGAAAGGATTTATTTCAGATATAAATTGCTCAGAAGACCAAAGTTTTTGTTCGCTGAATTTTCTCAGGGGTCTGTAAGCTTAGCATTGCGACATTAAGACAGCACTGGATTTTTAACAGAAGTTTTACCTAAATTCTCCATAAATTCAGTGTGAAGTTCCACATTGGCAGTCTTTATGTGACTGAGATCTAAAGACAGAGTAAACACAGTAAACTACAGGCTGGAGAACTCCAGGGCTGGGTAGGAAGGCAGGGAAAACTATGGGGGAGTATTTGTGGCTTGCGAACACCTTCCTGTTAGTCAGTGCTGGTTTGCATTTTACCTGAGTAAGGGACAATCATCCTATGGCAATCATCCTATGTCACTGCTCGAAAACAACACTCTTTCCTGGGGAGAAACTGAAACTTTCTCTGTGCCACAAAACACTACTCTATGGGTGCCTTTGATAGTGTGTAGGCAAGTGAACTGACTAACACCTTTGTTTTTCAATTCTTGCCTGTAATTTTGATAGCACTAATCATAGCTCACTTTGGGTTAAAGGGATCTTAAAAATCATGACATTCCAATCTCCCTGCCATGTGCAGGGATGCCACTCACTGGACCAGGTTGCTTCAAGCTCCATCCAGCCTAACCTTGAACACTTCCAGGGATGGGGCATTCATAGCTTGTCTGGGCAACATGTTCCTGTGCCTCATCATCCTCATACTAAAGAATTTCTTCATAATATCTGATATAAACCTGTCTTTTGTCAGTCTAAACCCATTCCCCTGTTCTGTCCTTACATGCCCTTGTATAAAGTTCCTCTTCAGCTTTCTCATAGGTCCTCTTTTAGGTGCTGGAAGGTTCTCTCAGGTTTCCCTGGAGCCTTCTCTGCTCCAGGCTGAACAACCCCAGCTCCTTCAGCCTATCTTTGTAGGAGAGGTGCTCCAGCCCCCTGATCATCTTTGTGTTCCTCCACTGGACCTGCTCTAAGAGGTCCATGTCTTTTTTTATGCTCTGGAGCTCTAGGGCTGAGCACTGCACTCCAAGCAGGGTCTCAAGAGGGCAGAGTAGAGAGGCAGAATCACCTCCCTTGACTTGCTTGTCACACTTCTTTTTACCTGGTTGCTTTCTGGCCTCCAAGTGTTTGTTGCCAGGTCATGTCCACCTTTTTGTCCACCAGAACTCCCAGATCCTTTTCCACAGGTCTGCTCTCAATCAGTTCTTCTCCCAGTTTGCCCCAACACAGGTGCAGCACCTTGCACCTGGACTTGTTGAACCTCATGAGGTTCTTGTGGGTCCACTTTTCAATCTTGACAGGTACCCCTGGACAGTATCTCTTCCATGAGGACCACTCATCTAGGTGTCATTGGCAAACTTGCTGAGGGTGCACATGGTCTCACTGTTCATGCCTTTGATGAAGATAATAGACACCTAGGGAACACGTAAAGATCACAGGAGAGAGTCTTGAGAGACACCACTGGTCACCAGCCTCCACCTGAACACAGAACCATTGATCACACCTCTCCGGCTGCACCAATCCACCCAATTCCTTGTCCGCTGAATAGTCCACCATTCTTATCCATATCTCTCCAGCTTAGAGATTTCTTTTTGCAAGTTATGAGGTCTTGAATGCTGCCTGTTTAGTTTTTACCATCTGAAAACTCATTTATTAAAAAAAAAGTGAAATAAACCAGATTAATTTTGAGGGTTCAGTTAGGTCTTTTGCCTGTCAACATGGTAAAACCATCTGAAGAAAATTAAAGAACCTTTTTCATGATGCTGTAGCATATGCCAATAGCATTTAACCAATAGAAAATTAATAGTGTATTTTTCAAGCAATTCAAACATAACTTCTTTCCCTTCTCCCACACCAAATAAATATTTATAAATAGACATGTATAAAGTCTGTTCTTTCTTAATAAAAGAAATATACACTCACATGGTAGCATCTTTTACTACTTTATTTTCACTGTCCCTTTTATTTTTAATATCCAGAGTATAACATAACTTTCTCAAAAAATCAAATAAAAATTACTTTTTGAAATACTAAGTGTTATATATTTTACCCGAAAAAATAGGATAAGTTTTTTTTAAAGTTAATAAGACAAAACTTATTTTGAAATATTGAATCTTTGAGATACATGAAAGGAAAAATCAGTAGATAGGAAATGCAGTGATTATGAAGCTAGAGGCTGAACTGAACAGTAAAAGTTCCCTCAGGAAATATAAAGAGGCTTTTAAAATATCTGTATTCAAATAGATTTCCTATCACATTATTCAACATTAAAAAAAAAAAAAGTTATTTTGCACAAATTAAGTAGACCTATACAGAAAAGCTATTTTCTGTCCACAGAGAAGTAAAGCAAGAAAACCAACTTGTATAAAACCCTCTAGAATAACCTGCTTTATATGTGATTTCCAAAGGTCATCTGTGTGAGAAAAATCAGACTTTTTCAGTGACTGTTGAATCATTTTTCTGAGAATGAAAATCTGTCTCGTAATGTAAATGACACCATTTTTTAAAAGCATCTTGGCCAGTCAGAAATTGAATAATATTACAAATTAGATTGCATATAAATTGCATTATTACGATCAGAGAGTAATAGCTGTTAATATACACCAACCAGAAAGGTTTTGACCCTCTTGCACTGAGATATTGAAATATTTTGTAAATCCTTGCCCTTCCCCTGGGACTCTATTCCTTTTCAATTTTCTAATGACAGTGTAAAAATAATAACTAGCATATAACTACGGTTCACTTTTTCTTTCTTTTTATACTTATGTAAATATGTATATTTCAGCCCAATAATAAAGTAGTTGTGAAAAGATATGTGTTCTTATTTTGAGGCATGTCAATTCAAGTGTTCATCTAATGCAAGAAGTATTTGGAAACAAAGATAAGCGTTGCTGGTAAATGCCTTCGGTTTCAGAGTTTTTCCAGGCATAATGCAACCAAAACATGTTCAACTAAAACTCCAGAAGGATAAAGTCACCAGTAGCAGTTTTTCAAAGCTCGTATAAGCCAGCAAATGAAGGAAAGGTCAAGAAACTCAATATTGAAGGCAAAATGCCTCTTTCACTTAGAAATTTCTCACCTTGATGACATGCTGGCGTGTTAGCACTCTTTTGCTTTACTAAGTTCATTTAGGTTTCCATATGTCTTCAGTGACAACTAGAACAGTTATAAACAAGAAACCTCATCTCTTTCTCATCATAGAATCTGTGCTCCTAAATTGTAAAGCATAAGACCTAAGACATTCCCTACTGAGGTCTTGGATGCAAATTTGTTCTTGGATCCAAACAACCTCTGGAAAAAGCATATATCTTAAACTTCCATATTTTCAGTTAAGATTTCTGGCGTACTTCAGGCAGCACATTTCAGATTAAATTTTTACAACAAAATACTGCCTAAAGAACTGGCAAATGATAAGCAGAATGTTAATAGGTGAAGTCTGTCCAGAAAGAAGCATTTTTTCTCTTGAGAAGAAAAAATGTACAGCTTTGCACTGACACTAAGAAATAAGTTCTTTAGTGCCAGTTTCTTCTGAATCCTCTCCTGAATTGTGACAGGTTCTCCAAAGCTGCAGAGATCACACCAAAATCCCCACAAGTCTACTGGAGTCCATGGCAGAACACACACTCCCTTCTACAGATTCTGGCAGCCCTGTTCTTACACATTAACAAGGTGTGCCCATTAGTTCTCCCGCTGATCTTACCAGAGTCTGATTTTGACCCTTTTATTTTAAACTCTCTGGGGAATGTGTGTAAAAAATATTTGCTTTCTTTCTAATGAACTAAAAAAAAAGAAATAAAGTAACAGTCTTGATCTAGCATTTTTAAGTGTGCTGCAGAAAGACAACACTGTCCTTTTCTTCAGGAAATGTTATAGTGCTATGTCAAAAGTATGTTGGCCTCCATTCACCAAGTGAAGAAGATGCATTGAGGATGTGCTATCCCTGGGAAGCTTAACCATCTTTTCTGCAATCACCTTTGCCAAGTTAAATTCCACCACACTGCTGGCAGAGTAATAAGAGGAGATTCTGAGCAAAAGGCAGAATGCCTGAAAGCAAGAGTATGTCAGATGAGCAAGGATTATTTGGTCTCAGAGGAAATCACATTAGCAACTGCCAAGATAGATATACTATTCTGAGTTAAATGAGCTGGGGTACTGAAAAGCTGTGCTTTAATTTGAGAAATACACATGAGTGACCAGCCAAATCTTCACTGGCATGTCTTTCTCTTCTCTTATCTCATTCAGTTTGACAAATTGGAGAAAACCATTGGCAGGGACAGCTGTTGAGTCATCCAGCTTTTTTAATTGAGTATGAGTTCATCTATGTTCAAGTGGTTTAACCTTAAAATATTTTTTTACTAAATAGGTATAAAACATACATTTAGGCATTTTCATTCCACATTAAGTGTAACACAGTCTGATTAATTTTAAAAACTTTTGGAGATGTTCCAAAATAAATTGAAGAGGCCACCTTTTTTTTTTCTCTCTTTTTTTTTATTTTTTTAATATTTTTTAACAAAGTGTATATATCTACTAGTTCCAGCCACAGGCTTACTGTAGGACTGCAAGACTATGAAGAGGTTGTATTAGGTTGACTTAGTCTCTATATTAGCATTGCTGGTAACTGATTGTGACACAATAAAACCACTCACAATGCTGTGCAATTTGGGCATTAACATCAAGGCTCTACTCAGCTCTGCACAGGATTTTTGTTAAATGCATTTGCAGCCTGTGTTCCAAATGGAGAGATCTGAGAAGACACAGTATTCCTGCCCCCTACATCTGCTATTCCCCACACGCTTTTAAAAGAGTGGCATCCATGTCTTAACTTTTTCAGAATACCTCCCTGCAGAAACATGGCAGGTTCAGTCTCTTTCCTCTTTAGAGTGAATGGCTCCCATACAACAATTCTGAGATAGTTCTGAATTCAGCAGGAGCTGTAAGAGCTCAGGAAGACAGTAATACTCTTCAAAACTCAGCAGGAGTCTTGAAGTCTCATAGAGTCAAATAGAGTCTTCAAAATGCAGCCCTTCCTGGTTTCAGCTCCTGCTGAGAGTTGTGAAAGCGCACTTTTTGCTGAACTGGAAGCCATTACCCCATCTTTTTGTTACCTCAAGCTAGGCTCAGAGGTATTTCAACAGTTACCTTCACTTCAGCCACAGCACATTTCTTCTGGATAGATTTCTCCAGATAGAAATAGGATCAAGACTTGCAAAATAATGCATGTGTTGATCTTTGTACCCATGTTTGAAAATATAGTTCTAAATTATACAGCTCTACAGCCAGTAACTGACCCAAGTATGAAGAATAGTGTAATAACATCTAAAACTGGGAGAAAAAAATGCAAAAAGCCCAAATCAAAATCAGAATTTTCTTTAATATGCCTATCATTCATAGCAGAATTTGTCTTTTGGTGTTTCTACACTCCACTTATAGTTTGAAAGAAATAGTGGTAAGTGTTTTGGTGGTGGATCTAATATAAAATTCTAATTTTAACAAAAAAACAATTTTTGAGAAGAGACCAAACCTCTCTTTGGAGAGAGGGAAATGGGATTTTTAAACTAATTGTATTCCTACCCTACTGCTGTGAGAGAAATTGTGTGTCACCACAGCAGCAGTTACTTCCAACCCTTTTTCAGTATGTGTCTAGTCTCAACAGGAATGTTCTGCATGACTTTTAATGTCATTTTGAAGTAATGAATAACAAGATGGATTCCCTTGTTCTAAAAGGTGCAGACCTACTTTAAATTGGTGTGATAGAATCCTGATCTTCTCATGAGCTGCATGCAAATTCACAAGAAAATTCACTTATATGAATAATCCATCTCCTGCTGATGTCACTTTGACAGGATTAGTAAATAGTATTTTACCAAAGTGTATCATATGTAAAGTTCAATGAGATCAGAGGCATTGAAATGATAAGTGTGATTTGTTAATCAAATCCAGATGGTATGGTTCAATTTTTTTCTATCCTGAAACTCAGTCATGTCTTCTATAATCCATCTGGTATAAAGACAAGTGTTTGACAATCAAATTTGACACCACAAATGTTAGATCAGACCAATCTCCAAGTGATTCACATGAAGCTGTTTCACTGTTTCCAGAGGACTGTGGAATTTTGCATCAACAGGCGACTCACAGTGAAACACTGGAGAAGGTGGTCTATGCCATTCTTAAAGATCTCTATAATCTCCAGAAATGCATCTATCAGAAATAGTATATTGATATGGTACTGAGACAGAATTGAGATCCAGATCAAGCATTAAGTAACTTTGTGAGAGCACTTCAGCTCTCCAGCTCTCTCCTTACACCTAAGGCAACTTACACCTACAGTGACTGATGTAACAGGATCTCCACATGTGGTTTATAACAGCTGTGCAAAATATTTTCTGTCAAGTAAAAACAAGTCTTATTTATTGCGTGTGTGAGACAGAGACATACAACCATGTTTTATAGTGACAGAACTTTAACAAACTCAAGGTCATTGCTGAATTTTTTCTGCACCTTAAAAGCCTCTCTTCCAAGACTTTTCCTTTTCTAAGAGCTTCTGCACTTTCCCTTCTTCATTTGACAGAAGCTTATGTTTCCTAAGAACCTAGTACCTGAATGCTAGAAAACCCCTCTAGCTTCTACTGGTTAACTGTGGTTTCTTTCAAGTCCTTCATCTTTTACCAATCCATTCAAGTAGTTGTTCAGTGTGATTCTAGAGTACATAACAAATTCTACATCAGGAAGTTGTAAACTGGAACATTTTTCTTGCAAGATCATATTAACATCAAAAAAATCGAAAAAGTTCCTCTCAATAACTACCTATACAAGACTTCCAGATTGCATCAGTAAGAATATCCCCTTCCAAGAAAAGAAGGAATTTTTGTTTTGTGCTTCTATTATATGTCTTCTACCAGCAACACTAGGGAGATATTAAAAATTTACACACAAATTCTTATACAAAACAGAGCATAACAGACCTATCTAAAAATTAACACTAAACTGGGCTGACTGATTTCACAGTAAAATGACTTAATATTACTCAAAATTTTTCTTTTAGACCATAATAAATTTAAGAACAATTCTAGGAAATTCAAAGAACATTGTCAATAAGACACAATTGTTTCAATATAAGCTCCTCTTATTACAAAATATTAAGGAGAACAGCCATCGCTCTGTGACATAAAGCCTACTGTTCTGTTAATACACAGAGGATTAACATACATGGGTCAAGTAAAACAGATTTGGATAGATCACTGTGCATCTCTAGGAAATCGTTTCTTATAGCCTTTACCCTATAAATAGCTCAGCAGACATTTATTTCAGGCATGCAAAAAGTTTCACAGAACATGGTGCAAGATCACAAATTAAATGACTAACAAAGATAAACTCATGTAATGTAAGAAAAAAGTTTTAAAAATACCTTTTAATTAAAATTTTTTTTGTCAAGCAAATTTAGGAGTAACACCTAAATTTTTCTCATTTATTGTCTATTTAATGCAAAATAAAAATAATCAAAGTTCAGGATTAAAATAAACTTAGAAATATTTTCATCTTAGAAAGTATTATCATAAAAAAAACACACTAGTAATTAGATTACTTCATATTGAAGCATTTCAAGCACTTATTTTAATATAAGGTCATTCTCACCCCTAAACTGTATTCTTCTGGTAAGATAATCCTGTTTCATAACTTAAACAGCCAGTGAGAAGGCTGTATTTTAAAAATGTTTCTTTACATTAATGTTTATTACGTGTTTTTAATTAAATATTTTTCTTAAATATTATTTGAAAATTTATACTACTCTCTGGCCATTTTTCTGAAGAACATACAAAAGCAGCACCATATAAAAAAAAAAAATAAAATCAATTTTTATCTCACTGTGACTGTAACTTCACTACTGCCTGAAGAGCAATAACATGTTTCTGATTTTTTGTAAAAGAACTGCAGACTAGCACAAAGCTACTTAAAAGATTGAATTCAATGTATGCCTTACTGAATTGACATGCTTAGAGAAATCTTACTTACTCTATTTTAATACCTAATGTACAAATTCATGACATTTGGTGGCTACTATTAGCTCTTCATAAGACCATAATCTCTTTCCAGAATATTTATGTCTACCTCACCAATGTAAAATCCATGTACCAACTAAAATGTACAAAGACTGATGATTGCTGGGTACAATTTCTGGGCTACAGAGGTAATAGAAATAAAAAAAATAAGGGAGGTGTTCCAAGAACATATTAATGTCCACAGACCTCTTTTGCTAGGCATTACAAGTATAGACTCAAACATCTTTTGTTAGCAAGGTAGAGGGAAACATTCTATTATAAATTCACAGAGCTGCACGTTAATGTTGTGCAAATTCAAAATCAGTGCAACTATTTTGTAAATACCCTTGTGAAACTGAAAATGAGAAGGCTGTTTAATGAACAATAAGCAGTTTACCACAATCTGTTGATCAAAGAGAGTGAAGCCACAACAAATAAATTCTTCAACAAACCTTGATCCATGAGTTTCTGTCAAAATCTGCCTCTAACAAGCTCTGCTGTTTGTGTTCTCACTCCATCATCACAAGTGACTTCAAAAAGCTACTCTTTATCCTCCTGTTCCTGCCTGGACTGTCCCTGCCAGGTGTCAGCCCCAGCATCATGCTAATACTTCCTGCCCATTTGGACCCAAGTGCTGTTCAGCGGAGTATCACAACTTCTAAAAACAGTATTTGTCAGAACAAAAGTTAGAAAATATTGCCAATCGTTTTTAGGTATTCCTTAGAGCAGAGCAGGTTTTCAGGAAAAGGTTGCCAAGTGAAGAAACCGAAAAATTGTGTGCCACCATGTAGGAAACTGAAGGTGAGGGAGAGATGTAGATTCAAGTGACTTTACCTAGTGTCAGAGGAGATCAGGGTTTTATGACTTTTATCTTTTATCAGCTACTCCCTACACTGCCTGATGTAAAATCTTCTCTGATTTCACTTCCATCAGGATTTAAGAGCTATATGAAATGAGACATTGTTTTTTATTTTTCCCCCACATTGAATTAACTACTTCTTCCACCTTCCAAAGGAAAAAAAAAACACAAAACCACAAAACAACACACCAGCAACAAAATCCATTCTCTTATCCTAATGAAAAGGAACACTAAAAAATATCACATCTGAATGAGGGGTTACTAGTCCCATGGAGGAGATGTAGTAGCTTTCGAGATGTAGTAGCTCATAGGAACCTAATATTTGGGTAGGAATTGTGGTCCCAATCAGAAATAAATTATCACCAGCATTAAATGTAAAACAATGAAACAACAAAGCAAGAATTGTGCCTCAGTGTTGCGTACCAGAGTCAAAATGCTCCCCAGGCTAGTCCTGCCTCTGTAGAGCAGATGCAGTCCCTTCCTCACAGCTGTACTTAAAAAGAATTCTAGCCAACACTGGTTTATAACATGTCCTACTCCACATTCTAGCGTCTGTTTCACACTTATCATCAGCTCCACACAGAGAGATTTTTTGCTTAAACTAAAGTGGAAAACTGAACTCATTAAAAAGTAAGCAAAGGTCAGTAAGATGCACATAATGTTATAATGTCCCTTGAAAATATGTTGTTACAGAAATCATGTTCACCACCATGCACGCCACTAAAACATGTCTTCAGGTGCCGCATCCAGATGGTTTTTAAACACATCCATGTGTCACAAGTAGGTGTTTTAAGGTCACTTAAAGAATCACTGGCAAAGGCGTCAGTAGAAACAGGTTTAATAGCAGTGATTCCACTGCTTTCCCAGGCAGCCTATTCCAATGCCTGACCATTCTTTCCATGAATAAATTTTTCCTAATATTCATCTAAACCTCTCTTGGCATGACTTGAGACTATTTCCTCTCATCTTGTCATTTGTTATCTGGGAGAAAAAAACCAAGCCCCATCTGAGTACAACCTCCTTGCAGGCAGTTGTAGAGAGTAATAAGAATCCCCCTCATCCTCCTGTTCTCCAGGATAAACAACCCCAGTTCCCTCAGCTGCTCCTCATAATATGTACATAAAATGTACTGTCTCCAGAGATGTCGAATTTACAAGGCTGCAGTTAAGCAATGTAGATCTAAACTTTTGAAAGACTTTCCTTCTCTGAAATCTGTAAGCAAATTAAAAGCAGACATTTTGTTATTTTCTGTAAATGATGTCACATCCCTCATTTCTGCAGTTCCAGTAAAATGCAAGTTTAGATAAGTGTCAATAAAATTTGGACAAGTACTATGTAGTTTCTAATTCATTATTCTAGTTTGCACTGAAGTACCTTAAGACTGCTGAGGGTATAGTTTGATCACTGTCTGTTCAGTACAGTCTTTCTGCTTCTGCATGAAGGGGCTGATCAGAGTTCACAGACAGGATCTGGCATCAGTCAGCAAGTGGTGAGCAATTGTATTCTGAATTCCTTGTTTTTTCTTTTAATTATTGTTATTACTACCACTACTGCTATGTTTTACTTTGTTTCAATTTTTAAACTGATCTGATCTCAACCTACAAGTTTTACCTTTTATTCTCCTCCCCATTCCACTGGAGTGGGGGAACCGTGCGTGTGAGCGAGCGGCTGTGTGGTGCTTAGTAGACAGCTTAGCTTAAACCATGACAGTACTTTTATATAAAGTATTTGATTTAATATGAAGTATAAGATTTTAGGCAATGAATTTTAAAATCCAAAAGTAGAATCTGGTTGATTTTTTTTTCAAATAAGTGTAGTAAACCAGCAATATGGACAGACTTTTAATATCTTGGCAAAACCAAGCATTTCTATTCCCTGGAGATGAAAGATAGGGAGCAGGGATTATAAAACTTCACCGTCTTTTCTGTTTGATTCCAGAAGTAAGAGAGTGTCTGCTGCAGCTGGGACTATTTGGTGGTGTGCCCCGTGCTGCACAACACCATGGAACACTAGAGGAATATCCAATGGCCTTATTGACCAATATACATTTCAAAACTCTATTGCCTGCTAAGGAAAACACTGGTTGGGCTTTAATTATATCAATGCACCATATTCAGTGTGAAAAACAAACCTTAAAGAATTGTCTTTCTATGCACGTGACTCTATTGACATTTGCAAATGGAAACACGTTCACCTTTTAAGAATCATCCATCTCATGGGATTAGCACAGTGGCCTCTAAATTCTGGAAAACCAAAAATCAAGAACAAGCAAAAATAGGTTTTGTTCCATACATTGTCTGCTTATTTCAAAAAGCCACTCTTGAACTGCATTCCTTATCACTATTAAAAGAATTGACAGTACTGATCAGAGTGTGTTTATACCTTCTGTCTGCAGACGGCCACTGACGAGGCAGCCTCAAGCTGCAGTGGGGGTTGACAAGTCAGGGCATCTGAACAGAAGGGCTTGATATTCACATCTTCTCTGGGAATAATAACAAACTTGATGACCTATCTCTTCACCAGGAACATTTTCTTTGCTTTTTTTACTGAGATATCAGGTACCACAAACTGTAACCTCACTGCACGCCATGCTTTCCCAAACATGAAAAGACTCAGGAAGTCCCAAAGAGCTCACAGACTGAGACAATTTGTGAACCTGGACAGAAGAGGGAAGAGTGGAGGAGTGGGAAACACAGTGCAATAACAAGCAAAGACTGCTTGTTACCTATTGCCCCTAATAAAATCACTGACAGGAATTCCAAGAATCAAATTCAGTGGCCTTTGCTTGCATAATAATTGCAAGATTTGACCCTAAAGGGATAGATTTTAAAATGGGACCCCAAATGATAGAAAGCATACGTAAACATATAGGAAACATTGTAGTTGTTTATTATCCCGTGGTATTTTTGCAAAGCACCCTAGAGCACTCAGAATGCTAGTCTGGATGTTGTACAGTGTTATGCTTTCCCATAAAGCACCAATGTGTTTACTGAAAGGCACTGAACCCTTTCACTAAAACAGAAAGATCAAAACCTTTTTTGGGGATTTAGAAACTGCAAAACAAATCAAAGTCATTGCCTTCTCTTTTTTTCCAGTTTCTCCACATTCACCATTTATCTGCCTACAAAGAAAATGAAACTCAGAAATACAAAAAGAATTCTTCTGTTCCCATAGAGAGTTTCAAAAGAAAACTTGCTTTTAAAATGTAAATCAACCACTGTGTTAATATGAAGAGAAAAACAGGTAGAGGGAGGCAAACACCAAAAAAAAAAAAAAAGATGAAATAAGATAATATAAAATATCTCTTATTATAACTAAAATAGGATGGAAAATGATCAGTAGATATGTAAGTGCACAGTATACAAATTCTTCAGCAGGCTCTGGTCCTCTGATAAATAGAAAAATATGCCTAGTATTTCTGAAAAGAGTGAATACATCAGATGTCAAAAGTTATGCAAAAGTAATTTGTGAATCTGGGAACCTGTCAATTGATACACAAATAATGTATGCAGTAAAGCAATCCATCTATTTTTTATGGCTGTAATTGGGGACAGAAACAGGGAAGAAAAGTTTATTCAGACCACAACACAAAGCAATTCTGGGTAATGAACCTTAAAAGTGTATATGGTTGTGATTTTCAGAAATTACTGTAATAGAGGAATAACTACCATTAATTTTAATGAGTACTGAATGTTTTAATGATCCTCAACAGCTTTTTTAATCTTCCATATCTTTCTCCTGTCGTGTCTGATGGTTCTAAACAAGGCCACAGAGGTAACTTGAAAAGTTTGCAAGTATCCTCAATGAAATTTTCTTCCTTTTTTTTTTTTTCCAGCTTTTTTAAGAGATCAGTGAGATGAGGCTTTTCAAGGTCTTGATGATTTAGGGAAAGCTCAATTGTTTAACAGCATGAACAGCAATGTCATAGAGGCAGTGAGGATCTCTAAAAAGAATAAGTGAAGGCGCTGCTTGTGGCAGCCACAGACACTTTGAGAAATGGCTGATATGAAGTGACCAGCACAAATGTAGGTGCCTTCAAGTCCCTAGCCAGATCAAGCCTTGTTCTAACATTACAAATTATTGAGGAAAAGACATCTGAACACTCAGAGTGCCACAGAAAAGCTAAAAGTAATCTCAGTGCTCCATGGGCTAGAGCTGCCCTTCACATGAATTAGCACATCTCCACTGAACCCAAGAGAGCTACCCCAGTTGTCAGGACTTAAAGAGTGCAACTAAAACATCTCAAAAATTGCTCCCATAAGATAAGCCACCACAACAGAGACAGACAGAAAACAGGAAGGTGGTGATTTCAGGCCTACACAGGTTTGGAATTAGCACGTTGGACAAAATTCCACCGTGTGCAGACTGTGAGAATGCAGACAGCAAAAACAGGAAGATGTCAGGCCTGGAGAAGCAGATCTGGATAACTTATCCAGACAAAAATTCCCACCATGGCAAACTGTAGGATAGGAAGCAGCTGCTTACAGACATGCCATCCCAAGCTGTGGGAACAACGTGTGTGTCTCTGGATACCTGGGACCTGGACTGCATAAGAGTTGTACCTCCAGAAGAACACTCCAGAGACTCCCACCACTGAGGAGATCAGAAGAAGGGCAGGTGGGATGCCGCAAGCACCCATGTGAGGGTGACTATAATCTCTTTCTCCCTCTTTTCACTGTTTTTCTTCCCCCCCTGCTCATTTCTCTCTCTCACACACACATTCAGTGTTAAATAAAATCCTTACTATTGGCCACGGCATACGGTCTCATTTGTACCTTAATTCAGGCAGAGGCACCTTTTAATAACCAGAGCAAACATTATTTCAGAAGTAGGATCCTAAATATGTTTATCCAGACAAAACAACCTCAGTATGAAAATGAGAGTCAATGACTACAAAAGTTGTAGTATTCACAGAACAAATAACCATGCTTGTAGCACAGGACACAGTTTTAGAGAGCAGCCCACATGCTCTCTTAAGGAACATTCACACTGCCAGTCTTTTCCCACCTAACCTTTCTGCCAAAGGCACCCCTCTGCAGTCAGCAGAGAGCCCGCAGCTCCTCCAGAAGCCATTCACATAACGTGAGAGGTCTTCTTCCCTAAGCTGACCTCTGGAAGTGCATATTCCTCCTCTGCGTGGCTGCACACAGATGCTACTGCAACCATCCTCCTGCCTTGGATTCCCAAAATTAGATTCTGTGAGTCCCTGCCTTTGCTGGAGAGAACAGATGTTATCAAAAGAAAACATTGCCTAGCACAATTTCCTTAAACTCACCAGCTATTCACCCTAAACCAGAATGCTATTGCATGGTATTCAGCTCAGAAAATTCCAGAGTCAGCAATCTCCTTTTGGCCTTCCTCACAGGGATTTCAAGCCATATCAAGAGATCTTTCCTATTTTTCTTTTATTACTAAATAAGCCAAAGCAGGCTAAATTCACAGAAGGTTTTTTGAAGAAGGATGTGAATTTTACATTCGAAATAAACAGTAAAATAAAAAACTTAGAGAAAATTGAAGGTACATATGTGACGAATAAAGAAGAGGTAGACCGTTAAAAGGTTTGCAGAAGTCTGAATGAGCATGTGAATCTACTGAGACAAATTCACTGTTTGAAGTTAGTCCCAGTGCAGCTGGGATGAGATATGGTAGTTGTCAGCAAATTCATGATTAGAATGTTACAAACTCCTTCAAATGTCAAAGAAGAGAGAAAGGGGACAATGAGATAATCAAAAATGTAATACTGGATAAACCATGTTGGCTGAGTCTGAAAATTGTTCTTTTAAAATGATAATATTTGGAGAATCAAAGCACCTTAGTGATACACGTCCAAGAAAATTTTTCTTTTTCTCTTTTTCTTTTTTTTTTCTTCTTCTCTTTCCTTTTTATTTTATATTAGTGGCATTATCAGAGTTCCCAGTAAAATTACCATACCCTTGAAAATTATGCTTTCTTTCTATTTGTGCATGGAAGAGGCAAGTTTTGGCTAAAAAAATTACCCTGAACACCCATACTTTATATAATAAATTGATTTGCTAATGAGATATTTTGCCAACACGCACACTTTTTTTTTTTAAACACTCATTCAAAATTATTTTAGTTTTTTTTCCTGCTAAAGCAAAAGAAAAAAATTTTTTAAACAGCCAAAAACATGAACATGTAAATTTCCTATATTAGGCCTTAATTTCTCCCCCCATCCTGTAAATATAAAGTAGTCAGAACAGAGCTGGATAAACAGCTGATCCCTGTGGCAATGGATATGTTTATGATAGTTTTCCAGTTAAAATAATGAGAATTATGTGCTTATCTTTATTCTGAGTATTAGTTAAAAGAAATTCATCATAAGAAGCCACCCAAGAAACATTTTTCTGTTGCCCTTGATGAGTCTCAAGTTCTCAAGTATTCTCAAGCATTCTCAAGTATTATCAAGTAGGTTTTCTATTCACTCCTGCAATTAATTTCATATGTATAATTCTCATTCCTGCTGCACAAAAACAACAACTTTCATGCATCTCTAAAGATTTTTCTCTGCTTTCATGTATTATATCAAAACTTCATACTCTGACTTTAGTAAGACTGTTTCAAATTACTGCAAAGCACAACTTTGCATACTTGTGTAACACTGTATGCCAGGCTTCACTTTAGATCTTGTAAGGGATGTTCAAAGTCAGTCTCAAAAGTATAGAAAAATGAATTTACTCACAATTTATATCTTTTGCTCTTGTATGATGATCTGAATTTATGAAACTCAGTCACAGATCTTCCTGTACTTTTTTTTACAGTAAATACATCTGCAACACCAAAAGAAGCAATTAATACTAAAAGTGGGTGTGATTAGAGCAGAAAAAAGAGCAACAGTTTTTGCAATGGACAAACCCTCAGAGTCATATATAACAGAAAAAGAAAACCACAAAAAAAACAAACAATCAAACAAAAAAAAACCAGCTAAACCTATAGCTATATGGCTTCTCTTTAGGTAAAATCTTTTCTGGGACTTTTATATTCAGAATTTCATTATTATAGTAATCTTCCATCATCAATAATTTTCAATAAACTAGTCAGCTACGTCTACTAAAAGAAGCCTCTACCTGCACTTAGCAGTTGCTACACTTTTAGCATCCATCAGAGGATGTTCCATCTGGGTAGACCTGAGTAAACGTTGTTTGGACAAATAATTCTAAACACACATTTCCCTTTTTTAAAAAAAACATCCATTGAAATCTGTGCGTCTTTCCTATTTTTAGTGCTTTTGAGATAAGGAGAGCTTTATATCAGAAACTTTCTGTGTCGTATTCCCCCAAGCAAAAATTGTAAATAATAATATTCACATGACTGGTAAAGAAAGTTTGTATATTCTCTATGGCATCCTCTAAGTGTGTGAGCTTCACCTTCACAGCCTTAAGTGGAATATTTGGTATAACGACACCCTTGATCATCCTGCTGATGTACAGTACAAATTTGATCCAGTTTTCATTTCCTCTGCCTATTTTGTTTAGTTTTTATCTATCTCATCTGCCGTTTTTGGAACCTCATCAATGTCCTTCTGTGTGCATGGTAGGCTCAACTTGAAATACCAAGCCAGAAGAGACAATATGAGCTGCCATGAAAGGTCAGCGTTATCATCCTAGATGAAAGAGTCACAGCTCTGAAACTCATGTTTTAGTGTGTTAATAACTGAGGAAAAGTCCGAAATACCTTTCTCCGTCTCCTAGGTTTTTGATAACTCATAAGCAAGAGAAGAACTTTATCTGTTATTTCTTTCTGCTTTGCAGATGACTGCCTCTATGCATCCTATGTTCTTGAAGAGAACAATTCTTCTAAGAGTTCCCAAGAGTTCTCAGAAAACCATTGAGCTTGCAAAGAGACAATGTCACTTTTCATAACTTTCTGGAAACAGATACTTTTGCAAATAAAAGCAGTCTTGATAGATTTTTCTGTAGCACTGTAGTATTAATTTCTTTTGAGAGCTTGGAAAAAACCTAATCTCACCTAAAATAAACTTTAGCTATTTAAAAGTTACACTTATAACTAAACTCCATGTGTGGTCTCTCAGCAACCAAGACATATTTTTTTGTGATATTACTTGCCCACCAGATGTACCTATTCTAAAGTGAGCATAGGAAATATGATTAAGTCTGACTAAGTTAGACAAGATACTTAACCTTAGATGCTGAAGTTAATCTCACCAGTATCCCAATAATGCAGTCAGGCAGTGTGTATTGAGTATTAAATATTGTCTTTTGACTTTTACACGTCTTTGAAAATGAGAGAGACACAGGCGAGTCCCAGGAGGAATTTCTAGAATCTGGACTCTGAGACACCACTATCATGCTAAACACTTCTATTGCTTTGGAAAGCAGCACAAAAACCCATCAAACTGGGTTTGACTAGAAACTACAAACACAGTGAGTCCTTAGAGTAACTAAGTGTGCAGTATCTGCTAAGCCAAAACTGAAGCCTGCTGCCTTCCGAAGAGGCCAGGAAAATCATGAAGGAAGGACAGACTATAACTGCCTTGATGATACGCATATATAATTAATTAGAAAGATAATTAAATGGTGAATGCTACACTTTTCCTCCACAAAAAGTGAATCTTTCTTCTGTCATTCCTTCTGCAGTATGATTGGGGAACCCCACTTTTTTTTTTTTTTAAATAAGCCCTATCTCTTTTCATTTTGAATTACCAAGCTCAAACTAAACTTTGATGACAATTTCAAAAATGTCTGCTTTGAAAACATTTCTCATTGTCATTTTAGGACAATTCTGCTTAAAATACATGTGTTTATATACAAGTTTATAAATAAAATATTTAAGAACAAGTAGTTTCCTGGCTGAAAATCCTGTGCAGTAGACACACAAGTACTGTGTGACTGAGAGTGCTTAGTAATGACTGTAGATGGCAAATGGGGATTTTGACATGCAGCTCCTGCTACTGTCACACTGAAATATAGATCAAATTCTAGCACACTGTGCTGAATGATAATCTCCAAGAATCAGATGTTCTCTGTCCATATTAGTTTATAATAGGATTGACTTTCATACCAAAACAAAACCCAAAACCCTTGGCAATGCAAAAAATTGCATTAAATGATTGGCAGCATCACTCACGTTAGCTTGATTACAGTCATTCTCCAGCTTTTCTGGTGGCTGTTTTTGCTTTTCATTTCTGTTTCCCCACTGCAACCCCATCTGCCTTTACAAGGGATGTTCTTACCATCAATTTAAGTACAATAGATATCACTCAAAAATAATTATAGTCTTGCAGATCTTGTCTTTCTGAAAAGTATATATTAGGAAAAGTTCAGAGAAGTGCGGGCAAGGGTTTTAGGAAGTTAAAGTAATAGATCTGATAAGAAATGATGGAAAAGAGAGTATTCACACAAAACCCCAGAGTATTTTACAAATATTTGAATATATATGTATATAACCAGATAGTAGAACTATTTAAGATATTTGACAATTTTGTTACATCAGGTTTTGATATGAAATACATTAGATAATTTTCTAACTTTTTAAAATTCATTTCTTGTAAGTTACAAAAATAGGCAACGGAGCCAATAGACTCAGAAGGTCTAGATGACATTAATGTGTAATCTTCTCTATATTGAATTTCTTCCATGTTTGAGACCCATAATAGACCATAAGAAATAGACCCATAAGAAAAAATTGCCTCATGACTTTTTAAATGTAGAAGAGATTGGTTATGCAAATACAACATGGAAACCAGCAAAGGCTCCTTTTGACCTCATCCTTTTTGCAAAGGCTGCAACATATTTTTGTTCTCATTGCAGAGCTTCCTTAAATTGCTTGTGGAGTGTTAGATTAATATTAGAGAATTCTCCCTTGTAAATATTGAAAGCTAAAAATTTTGTAGTCGGGATCATCTTAAATATAAGTATTAGACTGAGTTTAGTATATTTGAGTGCAACCTTTGTGAGTGCAAACTCCATCAAAAAAGGAAAAAAAAAAAGGTGGAGAAAGCCGGGTAAGAAAATAAATTAATTCCATTATGGTTATCAAAGCCAATTAAATTTAATTTGAGATAATTACAGGCAGAAACATTTAGCATGCTGCTAAACTGATTAATCAGTTACAAGAAACATAAAACTGAGTTTAGACAAAAAGTTAGTGGAGTAAATTAATAAAGTGAATGCAAAGTAACAGTAACATATCAGGGCCTTGACGGCACCACCTGCCCTGACAGTACCTCGCACCCCTTAATATGGTCTCTTACCCTTCCCATAGCCCAGAACCCCATTTCAGCCCTTGCACTGGTGTTCCAGCTGCCCTGCTCCTGGATGGGAGGTGGAATGTGCCCTGGAGCCCACCCTGGGGAGCATGCACTGCTCCCTGAAAATATACACAGGGAGAGAACTGCAGTGTAGACCTCTAGAACCAAATATACAGTGTGGAGTCGAGTGGGAGCTAGGAGTTCATTCTCCCACTGTACATCTCTGTATGAATTTGCATATGTTCCTTAACATCATTCACCCAGAGAAATGTAAAAATGTGTACAGAACCGCATCCACATGCTGTTGTCAAATACATGCAGAGTCTCTCATCATCCTTAAATCCATATAATTTCAATCTACAGCTGTCAGCAGTAGTAACAGTACTGGTTACAGTAGTAACCAGTCCTTTGGCTCATTTTACTAAGTCAGGGAATAAAATGGATTACTGGTTTTTTAAATACTTCTGTATTTCCATAAGCCTTTGCATTTCTTCTGTTTTTAGAAGGAATGAATGTGACAAAAGGCCTTAAATTCTGTGTTTAAGAGAATACAGTACAATTTTAAAATACAAGCAATTTTATTGTTTCAAACAAAACCACAGCAGTTTTGGAAACTTAATGATCAACTTAGCATACAGAGCTACTGTTCTTATCATAAAAGTTTCACGAGTCAACAAAAGAGATTAATTAGTTATTGGTTTTCAAAGATGTCCATACCATGATAGTGCAACTTTTTTTGTTACAACAGCACTTATATCAAATTGATATTTATATTTATAGTTAGAAGCACCATTGTGTTTCTAATCAGTTTTTTCCCACCTCTATTACACAAAAGGACTTCTGCAGGCTGATTGTCAAGGCTGGACCAACTTAATTGAAAATCTTCTCACACTGGAAATAGTAAAAAATTGCCATCTACTACAATCACTTATCCCTGCAGGTGGACATTTGGGTTCTTTTCATCTAACCTATCTTCAGATATCTACTGCAGAGATACCTACTTGTGACCTTCCCCCTCTACGATACCTTCATAATTAGTAGAAAGAAATAGACACTCTAAGGCATGATTCATACGACCTACTTTAGGCATCTACTTTGGGAGGAGATGAATTGCACCCTAGAGGTGTCAATCTCTCCTTTGATTATAAAGAGTTTTAGATCACTAGCCACACGTACAAAGAAATGTCTAGATTTGGCCAGATGAATCTCACTCTCAGTGGCATGACTGAATAGGGGCTGAGCCAGGCAAGCTTTCTCTGAAAGCAGCTCAGAATTGGCAGTAGCAGAACTGTAAACCATCACTGACCTTGAGACATCCTGTTATTCTAGTCTGCTAAAAAAAAAGCGATGCTTGTATCTTTACAGTATTGATTGTATTTTGAACCTGTTCTGTCAGATTAAAAAATGTATATGAGATTTATTGCAGAGTATAATCCAACTTTTTTCTTTGATCATATTTTCAAAAGACTTGTGCTCATAAATCACATAGATGTTGTATTATGTATTGGTTTAATATAGTAACTATTTTTATTCGTGTCAACTTATTTAAGTTTTTTCTTTATAATGAGTGTTGCAAAATTATTTTTGATGTTGTTTATGGTGTCTTGTGGCTCTACATGTCATTTCAGAGATTTCAAATTTTTCACTGCCTAATACTCCATTGAATGCAAAATGCATTTTATGCTGAACAATTGCAGTTTGCGCAGAGTGTGTATTACAAGCAATTATTCCTCATTACAATGTAGCTGTCTACTTATGCCAGACCTCATTACTGTTTCTTAGGGTCAGAATTCTGGTACCCAGGAGTTTAAAATATTTGAATACAAAGTAAGAAACCCATGGATCAACAACTTTTGTTTATTTTTAGCATGCCATTTTCATTAGACTGACATTTTTAAATAGTTTCACTCCAAGACCTTGACTTCCTTGCTCTTGGATAGTTGGATGCTAGTGTTGTGAAATGAAGTATCATGTTTACTGAAACTTATGCAATTAGCTTGGTGTGTCAGGAAAATAATTCATCAGATTGAGACTTTTATAAGTTAGAGAATAAAAATAAAAATTATCCTGACCATATTGAAAAAATATTATTTTGTCTTATATTTTATGACTACATAAATGTCTGAAGTAAAAAGTATCAAGAGAATTTACGCTGAATCGTTCTCGAACAGTAGGGATCCAAATATCACATAGGTGCTCATGTAACTAACAGGGTAGGGAACCAGGTTCAAAATGCACTTTTAACCTCACCTACTCTGATGTGGCCGGTCTCGTGGGTTGGA